>VXBW01003926.1:2190808-2264934 GCA_013400375.1 Thinocorus orbignyianus | reverse complement strand
AAGGGAAGGGAAGGGAAGGGAAAGAAATGGTTATAATTTGAGTATTTAAAATATTATAGTGGAATCAAATACCATCAAAATTAAGAGACACAGATGACTTGTAGAATGGGCTATTTTTTGTAATTACATGATTTGATTCATTCACTGATCTCTTCAGATACATGTGTGGGTCTATTGATCACAAATCTGCCTCACTGTTATACTAACAGATGCACAGTCATTAATCTTGGAAAGAATCCACATCCCCTTTTCAGAAAGATCAGAGAAGCCAATTAAGGATGACATGGCATCTTGTGTGGAGGATCTGCTCTGCCCTATTTATAAATGGGCAAAATTGATGCCAGAACCTGTGATAAAATGCCAGGAAAAAAAAAGAAATTGTCATACCTCATAATTTTTTTCATTCTTCTCTGCCATTTTAAGCCAATATCTTTCTCAGATTACATGTTCAGTGTAGCAAGTGTAGCTCCACAAATGCATGACACCTGCTAACTGTTCTCCTTCTCTTCTCAAACTTCTCATTTACCAACCTTTGTTAAGTGCTCCAGTGGGCTGACACAGCAAAATAAATGCCAAAAAATGCTCTCTACAAGAACGCTAATAGCTAAAGAGTATGAGCTAGGGTTATTAAACCACATCCCAAGTGGTGTGTGGGCTATTTGGAAATATAAATAAATAATGAGGAAAATATAGAAAATCTGTGCTCAGAAGAGATTAGTATTCAGATTGTTGGGGTTCAGTTAGTGCCAGGAGCTATATGATGTACAAAGCATACTATTTGTATATTCATTTTACTAGATAAAATCTTAGATCTATTAGAAGAATTGCTTTGGTAAAGAATATTGGATTTACATTCTTCGTAAGTAAATCAAACCAAAGATCATATCATCTTTCTTGTCTGCTTTGGAGATTTTGATCTATCCTATTCAAACAGGTTTTGGGTTTTTTTTTGTTTGTTTTGTTTTTGTTTTTTGTTTTTGTTTTGTTGGGGGTTTCTTTGTTTGGTTGGTTTTGTTTTACCATACTTTTAGCTGTTAAAACTGTTTTCATATGTAGTTCATGTACTTCCTTGGAGCTTATTCTTTGAGACACTTAAATGACAAGCCAAGACATTGGCAGCAAAATAAATACATTTATGCTGAGTAAATAAAAAAATCCTCTGTGAACACGTGGGTAGTTTTTACCACCATTTTGGTCATTTAACTGGTGGTAGCATTCACATTCCTTTTTCTTTCCCTTTTTCTCTGATAACTAGGACAAACCTTAAGAATATGGAGGTAAGTGATTTCTTGGACTTCCAAAGATCCAGGGATGCTCTTCCTGTGAATGTCCTCTTTCTCTGTAGGATATCTGAAGGAGCTTACTCCTCCTTCCTTAATGGGTAAGGATTTAAAATCATCTAGCATGTGCTACAAGATCAAAGAGACAGTACGCAAGTTGTTCGCATGACACAACTGTTGTAATAACATTTTTAAAATGGCAGCAGCTTTTCAGCACTTCTGGAAAACATTGCTGCTTCAGTGACTGAGCTTGTGAAATTTTTGGGGGAGATCAATGATGTTAGTGTGGTATAGGCTTTAAGACATCTGGGTGCATGGTTAAGGAGGTAAGTAGATGAAGTGTATTGCCTACGGGATTGGAGTCCTGAACTGGGGAGACAAAATGTATGGCAGGATGGCAAAGGTAGAGACCATAATATTGGACATCAGGATTGTAAAATGAGTTCTCGGAAAGAAGAACAGGGGAATTGCAGACATTACAGGATAAATTAGGATTTGGCTTCTCAATTTTACTTGAAGTCTTCAAGTAAATATGATAATGATAGTGTCAAATAACGTTAAACTTTATTCACAATAACCTAAAAGAATTGAGAGAGAAATGAGGAGCTGCGGCTACAGTGGAACTGAGTGCAGGTGCCAGCTCTGAAGTGTTTGTTTGAACACTCAGCCCTGAAGAGGGATGGTAAGTGATTTTACCCATAGAATACACATTCCTAATTAATCTGTTTTACTTGGATCAAAAGATTTTAAACTCACAGTAGTTTGGGCTTTTTTGCTGCAGGTAGAAGGAAAAGAGAAAGAAGTAAAGGGGGAGGGGAGATCATGTAAAGCAAGATTGATTTTGGAGTCTGTAATGGCAGGTTTATTGATTCTGACTCATGAAGTATGAAGTTATAGATTTCTGTGATGTTACAAGGCCAGCTAAAACAGCTACATAATGTCACACACTACCCCAGTATTGGTCAATTAGATTCTTGCTTTATATCTTTTGGCTGTTTATGGTATATTGTAGACATGATCTAACAGCTAGATCAACCATTCAGCTTTTCTTTTTAATAACAAACAACAGTTTTTATCTCTACAAAAACAGAACAAAAAAGGTATACGTTTCTCCCAAGGATAAGGTTTTAACATCAAAATTAAGAAGAGAGATGGTAGTAGAATTTACACATTTTTAATAATTTTTAGTTAAATGCAAGTAATTCTGTATTGAATAGAAATTAAATAAAAAGTATTGCTTTACTAGAAATAAGAAAATAAATGTACTGGGTTTTTTTCCTATACATACCAGTGATTTTCCCGTGAATATTAAAACTCAGGAGTTGGACATTTGTCAGTTTGCCAGCTTATATGAGCCATGCCATAACCAGATTATTAAGAAATAAATTAAAACAAAACTCAAAAAGCCCTTATGCAGGAGGAAAAGTTATTGTAGATAGTATTTACTCTTCTGAAGGTGTTTCAGTTAAGCATCCTGATGATAGATTTCTGATAAAAAAGTCTTTCAACTCAGCTTATCTACTGACTTTAGAGTCAATGGAGAGAACAAGAGTGCTATTTGAGTAAGAGTCCCAAAGTAAGCTGTTTGCTATTTGCTTAATTTGAATGTTTTTCTTTTCACTGACAGTAGAGCTGGCCAGGTATACAAATATTAGCCAAGGCAATTCAAAATTCTCATTCTTAATTTGACTTGGTGCAAAAATATTTGTAAGGCTTATATTCGACACCTCTAGAAGGCAGTGTGAATGCAGTCATTTACTATTTTTGTAACTGTGACGACTGTAGGGAAAACTGCTTTCCAATACAAACAAGATAATAGAAAAAAATATGTATTTTTTCCCCACTATTTTTATCTAAAGCAAAGACGGTGCCATTAGAAGAGTATATGGTTCCACAGGGTCTTTAAGGAATCTATATGCACAAGTCTGTGCCAGGTTCAGCTTACTAATGTGGATCTACCTAATGGGGCCAGAGTAGAAACAGTACCAAAGAACTCATTGGAACTGGTCTAAAATTGTTTCTTATACTAATAAACATTTCTATCTATTTCTAAAAATGTGTGCTGTAGCACTGTTATCCTAGCCCTACACACACATATGTGCATACACCAACACAAACACACACTCTCCTCTGGATACAAAATCTTAAGGTAACTGTTTAAACACAGAGAAAAGATAAAACAGGAAGTGGGGAGAGAAGAAACAAGATTAAAAAGAAGTAAAACTAGGAAGTGTTTGGATTAAAAACATTTTATTAAAACTGATTTTTGATAACTAAGGTACCCAGACAGAAGTAGGTTGGGAAAGTCAGGTAAAAGTCCAGGCATCCAATAAAGAATTTTTTCATTTTCCAGGAGCAAAAATATGCTTTTATGCTATCTCTGTAACCCACCTAACCAATATGGATTCCCCAGTTTCTTCCTTTAAATTATGATTGTTAAAGTCACAGGAATTATGAAAGCAATTTTGGAAACGGAATTAAAATTATAGGAACACATAAGGAACTTGACCCTAATTTTCCGTTTCCCTCCAAAATCTCTATGATAATGATCCTCCAACTTCAGTATAATCTGAAGACAACAACAAAACCCAGAGAAGACAAAAAAGGGTCAAATTCTATTTTTACAACTGATTTTTATACACCATTCCTGACCCTGGTTCTCATCTAGTCATATATGATGAGAGCATGATGAAGTTGAGCAGTTCACTTCTTCTTTTCCCTAGCCAAAATAGCTGAACCGGCTCACAGTGGGAGCACAGGTACTCGTTGAGCCTCACCAGTTATAAGTTACCCACTTATCTTACTCCTAGGACGTAAAAGGAAACAGGGAAGGAATTGGGTCCTACAATGTCTCCTGTGGGGTCGTGGTGGGAGTGGGCGCACTCTACTTTGAGTGCCTGAAGTCATATTCCAGCCCTTTGTAGTTTTGTGTGGATCTCATCAGTTAAATGTTGCTTACCATGGACCACAACTATAATCTTACTATTAAGGGGAAAAAGAAAAAGGTAAAATGGAAAGAAAGTTATCTTTCTTTTGTTTTTTCAGGACATCCGTACAAGTTAAATAAATGTCATGGATGAGACCAGCTTGTATAAATCTACTCCACTCCATTGATTTCAGCTCAGCTGAGAATCCGGCCCAGTAATTTTTAAGTCAAACAACATAATCTGATTTGCATGAAATGTTACATGCAAGAATGAACTGGGAAACATGATGTGGGATCCTTATATTCAGCTTTTTAATTACTTTTCCAGAATTCTACAAGGCAGAGATTATTACATTCAGAGGACAATGTTTGATCCCCTTTGGTTAATTTAAATCTCATTTAAAAGTTCCTGTGGGAGGGTTTTGGTTCAAAATGTCTGACACCACAACTATGTTTATATAAACCCCAGGAAAAACATTCAAGATATATAAGACAAAATAACCAAATCCTGCTTAAAAATGAAAATACTTTTCAACAATAAACTGCACACACATATTTAATAATTATCCTCATGCAACTCTTACAGGGAGAATAAATACTTATCTCCAAATTGCATATGGGAAAAATCACACAGGTAAAGTGAATTACCTGCTGCTACAGCGAAGTCATTTTTACATACAGGTTTGGAACTTGGGAATTTTGGGATATTAGATGTTATGCCTCTCTTCTTATTAACTAGAGGGTTATTTCTTTCAGTTTGCAAAGAGAAGAAAAAATCACCTCCATTCTTTCACTCTCTCAGCATTTCTAAATTATTCTTTCTACACATCATTCTTTAGCTGTATCTCTGTTTCTGACGGATTCCTCTTCCTCACCTGCGTACCTTTTCCCTCTTCACACTTCTTCACATACCTTCTCCCTGCAGCACGCAAAAGATGATTGCTTATGATCTATTTAAAAAAAAAAAGAAGAAAAAAGATATTATCTTCTTTCTATTTACACATGCACAACAATAAAGATAAGACTTTATATCTCTGTGAAGACTAATAAGATGCTTCAAATATAATTGAAAATGTTCAAGTCTTCTTTAGATAGTCACTGCCTTGCTAACTTTTTTTTTTTAAAGAAATTTAGAGAGAATTTATATATTGGAGTAGGAGCATGGGCACCTTAGGATAAATTTGTTTGTTCTAAGACGTGTGCAGACATGTTCCTAACTACTCAGATGTTTTGTCAGACTTCCAGACTCTCCCTTCTCTTTAGTCAATTCATCTTTTCATGTAGTTCCTTTGCTTACAAATTTTTATGTCCAGGTCCTCTATAATATATGATATACCCATTCTGGCAGCTGCATCCTCCAAAATACTTTTGGACATATATAGCCTTGCATTAGCCCAAGATTGCCATCATGCACGGGCATATCTCCAGAAGAATCATTAGAAGCCAGATTTCTACAAAATATTGTCTGAATAGCTGAAGCACTTTGAAAGCAGACCCAATAGGCAAGCAAAGCCCAGAAAAGCTGACAAAATAACTGTGGACACAAAAAGGGAAACTGAACCTCTGGAAACATTTTTACTACCTGTAAGAATACTACAAGAATATGACAGCATTTTTGTAAGAAACTCTTACTAAAGGTTGCTTGAGCTGTTAATTCTCCACAAAGAATAAAAAAGAAAAAAAAAATATACCGAGCAGATAAGCTAGAATGGCTGGTGCCCAGAAACCCATTGTGAGATCCTTTGACTTCATACATGTCCTGGTGTTCAACTGAGAAAAGATTCATACGGAGCAGCCAAGTACTACAGTACCCAGCAGATTTGGAGATTAAACAGAGACCTTAGGTGGTCAGCTAAACAAAAAATGCTGTGCAGGCCAGCTCTGCCAGCAGCCATCAGGAAAATGCTGCGTAGGGGAGCTCTATTAATAACACTTACTCTTTTATTATGATTCAACAACAAAGATGAGACAAATAATCTGTATCTGTGTAAGTATTTGTGTACTAGATATCCAATGCCATCATTTAGTCAAGGATGAAACTCTTTGGATGATATTAATTTTGAGACTAAGACACTTAAATCTGGTGTTTATCTTAAGGTTTCTATAGCACATGTAAACCACAAGGTTGTACAAAGCTCAATGGAAGTTCATGTTAGTAGAGCTGCAGGATTTCCCTAAGTTTAGATTAGATTTTTGGGTATTGCTAAAAATACAGGTGTCTCGAGGCACTTTAGGAACACTGGAGTGCCTGGTATTCACACAGGAAGTTGACAATCCATAGGTCTCATGTCATACCTGCCAGCCCATGCAAATGCATTGGACATGTAGTGCATTTTCTTACAGCTGAGACACTTACGTGCACTGGCAGATGTTGCACAGGAGCCATGGGAGACACATGTTTTCCTGCAGCAGCCGAGTAGGGCCAAAAATACGGCTTCTCAGATGGTTCTGGATGCTTGTCTGCAGGAAAGTATTCTGGACTCTTTCAGTTGCCTGTCATCATATTTGCACTTTTTGCAACTGTCATCATGCATGGTGTCATTCCCACCAGCAGTGGTGGAAGTGTATGGCAGGGGTGGGCAATAGCAATGTTCATCATTATTCTGAGGAACAGCTCCATGATTTTGTCCTCCTGTCCTCCTGTGCCTTCCTTGGCTGTGCATTTCCTTTTTGAGGCATGTGGTCCATTAAAAATGTGTCACAAACCCATAGTCCTGCAGGTCTACTTCGCTGTCTCTCTGCTAGGATAGATATCTGACTCATCAATAAATCTTTCAGATTGTTTTTAAAACTAGAAATTCATCAAACTCTCTACTACTGGGAATAATTAAATAACACCTAGCAATTGTACAGATCCTTACAGCCATCAGCTAACTAATGTTCCTGACACACTTGCGAAGAGAAAATTAAAAGTCTGCAACCTATGTACAAGAGTATTTCTTATTCTAAATATAAACACCTTCTAGTAACCACAAGTAAATATTTGGGGGTTTTAGCTGTATTTATGTGGTTTGGTCTCTGTTTTTTTGGGGCTTTTTTTTTGGTGTTCACAGGTTACCCTGTCACTGATTTATGGGGAGTTCAGCATACCTGAAAAATAGCTTAGATTTCATGAGCGGCATTGAAAAATTGAAAAACTTAAATCTGAAGACTGTTGTTAATGTGTTTCTTTTAGTATTTTACCCCATAGTACAAATATAGCTAACTGAAAATATATTAAAAAAAAAACCTGCCTAGCTCCACTCACATGGTTAAAATTAACTGTGAGATCTAAATAAAGCTTTATTCTTCTAGCATCTCATAAGATAACTAGTCTTAATGTTGGAATTTATTTTGCTTCTTCTCTTATTCAAATATGAAAAAAGATAATTAAAGTGAAAATTAAGCAATAAATACTGAGTGACGGATGAAAAATACAGTAACATTACCTATTTAGTCTTAAATGGAGCACATTTTTACCTTTTCACTCAGCAAAGGATATCAAAAGCACATAAATGAAAGAAAAGTATATTAAGAATGAAAACAATTTTCCTACCTAAAATGAGCAGCTAGAGAGTTAGAACTTGGCTTAGTATTAGCAAATTGTTTATTAGTGTTAACACTACTGATAGTCCCAGAGCATCAACTGTAATCAGAGATCTGTTTGCAAAGGTAATTCATTCAATTTATTCTTTTCTTCTCTTTCTCATAAAAAAATAAAAAGCTTTCTCTATCACTGCTCCTAAGCCTTAGTCTTACAAAAATGTGACTGGGGAAAGAAACAAAAAAAAAAGAAAAAAAAGAAGAGAAAAAAAAAGAACATAGACTTTTAGACTAGTTAAATTTCATTAAAAAACCTCACAGATGACAATTATTTCCAAGTCTGAAGGGACTTAGAGAATATGATTCCATTATAAGTTCACCACAGAATTATTTGGAAAAAAACTTTTCTAAAGCAATTTCGTAACACCGAAGCGAGTGGTAGCATTGTGGGAGTATTCCTATTTTCTGCCCCATTCTCTGCCCGTATCAGACTTCTAGATGCTTTTACAGTCAGGGATTCCTAAGATCAACATTAAAATCAACTGCAAGAGCTAGTATGCCATTAGAAGACGTTATCTGGATATATCTGTCCAACAGTAAGGAAGGGAAAAGCAAGTTAGCAGCAGGGAACTGGATTAAGGCCAAAGGTACAAATAATGAAAAAAGGCTATCCCACATGCAGGCATCAAGCAGCTTTTAACTCCTCAAGTGAGCTGTGAATGCACGCTTACAAATGTTATGCGACACACACTTATCATTTAATGTCCAAAGTGCATAGCTGTATCATGACTTGCAGTGAAATAAGCATCCGTAGTGCTTTTCTCCACAGATTCCCCTCAGGTTTGATCACTTCCAAGCTGGAAAGCAGAGCTGTACATCTAGAACTTCCCTGACCCCCAGCCTGTAGTAAAAAAACTAGCCAAGCCAAGGGCAGAATGATAGCACATGGGCTGCTGAGGGAGGCATCACTAGGAAGCTGAAGACCAGTGCAGACCATTGTCTACTGACTGATTTGCTTCAAACATTGACTTCAACATCTCACTTGGTTCACAGCCAAAAAATATGTTTTTTCTGAGATGAGAGTACCAGCCTAGTGGCTTAGTCTGCTTGTGGTTCATGTATTTAATGTGTCTGTTCCCTCTTCTGCATTTGCACAGACAAGATCTTCAAGAAAGCACATAGCACTCTTGCAGTTCACAACGTCTAGCTCAGTAGCAAAGTAAGGCAAGCAGAGAGGCAGGTCAGTGCAATACCTGACCCAACTCCCACATATATATACATGCACACATAATATATATGGATATATGTAACTTTCAGAGGTAAAAGGTGCAGTTTTCTGATATTTTTCAGATCCATTTCAGCATTCTCTGTCTATGACAAGTCTGTCAGATGAAAGGAAGGATAATTCACAGCCTTTTAGCTGGCCTTACAGGGGATTTCTTCCCTCCATTTGAATGTTTAGTGATGGGTGAACAAGCCTCTGCAGTTCAGCAGAGAATCCTTGAGTGGCTTCTAGTGTTATTTTGATGGTATTAAGACAATGGTGCATTATGGCATGATATGTCAGGCTTTTTCTCTGAGCTCTTCCTTTCTTTCTGAAGGAATGCTCATGTTTTCTAAATTGGAATAAGTCTTTCAACTGAGAATAGAACCTGTCGAAAGGAATCTTTCTCATTTTTTCAGCTTTGAAACTAAGTACACTAAGTGGAATTGTAATTTTCAGTGATTGCAGATTTGGGATTATGCATTTTTCTTTCAGAGAAAGCAAAACACTTTTCATCAAAGACATTTGTACAAGTGTTTCAAGTAATTCAGCTGCTTTCAGATTTGACTTCATAATAATGTTCAATGGCAAAACTGGAGAAGGTCAACAGTATCTTCTTGTAAATAAACATATAAGATGACATGTTATTTATCCAAGAGAGAAACATGATATGACTTGAAACAAAAAGGGTAAATTTGTTTAATTAATTAAAAAAATGCTTTCAAAAAAATCAAGCCAGAGAATCACTTTAATCAACATTCCAAATAATACTGTGATAGAAATGTCAGGGGAAGGCATATTTTTTCCCTTACAGCTGTGGACATCATTTTCACAAGGTAAGATGTGAAAAAGACTGTAAACTGGGAATGGTGTGTCTAGGCTCAAATTTATGATCCTGAAAACCCACATTCAACTGATACCCAATTGTCGGAGTGCCAAAGCATATAGACACGTTAGCGCTTGAAATGAGCATTCCTCAGGTGTCTCTGCATTCCTAGCATGGTTTCTATTTTTATATACCAGAGCAGCTTTATGTCTTAAACCCAATCAAAATCTATAAAGTGATTTTTTTTTTAATATTTTTTTTTTCTCTGCTGGAGTCCACTGTACAGCTATATTAGGAAAACTGCACTTCAGGGAATGCAGAAGTGGTTGCCATTTTCTTTTAAAACCCAGATGCCGGAGGAGAAAACTAAGGAGGTAATCCTATTACAATCACCTTCTTCTGCACAGTAGCCAAGGCATAAATCTGAACACGACTGTGAAAACGTTAAAGTCCACTTTAGTGGAGTAATGATGGAAGCTAGTGACTTGAATTTTTACATCTATCATATTTTGCTTATGTTACAGAATCATTCTTTAAAATATAGAAATGATCTTTGGAAATGTATTTGAGCCCAGGTGTCACTAACCTGGAGTAAGTGCCTTACGGATTAGACTACCAACCACAGTTTTTTTTTCTCTCTCTGAATCACTAATTCTTGCAGTCATTCCCTCAGAGTAGCTCAGGCTCATCAGAAGGATGCAGATGAAGCTGGTCTTACCTAGCCTATTCTTTGGTCCATAAATCCCTCTCCTGGTTGCAGCAGCTGTAGCTCTGACACTTCTCACAGCACTGAAGTTCTAGTATGCTCGTCTATATCTTTCCGGGTAAGCATTTGAGTTCTCAGAATTAATTGCAGTAAGATTCTTCATCTGGCTGTAGATTTAATTAAAGCTCTACTCTGTCTGAGCGTATTGTCTTGCTAAGATCATATCTTACATATTGGGAATTCCAAATGAGTAGCTGTTTCCCAGCCCATCTGTGAATCATAAGGGGGGTTAGGTGGGAACCAGGTGCTACTTTCAAACATATGTTAGAGCTTAGTTTTAAGCACATTATGAGCTTTATCTTCCAAAACAAAGGTGTCCAGATTTTCATGTCACCCGCTCAGGTGGAATGGATCAGTCTTAGACATAAATGCTTTAAATTCTATCTGAGTATCAGTTTAGAGGGAATTAGGCAGCCTGAGTGTCAATGTGCATGATAAAAACACTTTTTAAGCTTTACATTTTACCTCCTGAGAAATATTTTTCCTTTTGAATTACTTTCAGACTTTTTTTTTTTTTTTTTAATTTAGCATCAGTCAGCAATTAAATAAATAAATAATACTTTCTTACTGGTCCATTTCTAAACCAATTAAATATTTCTCTAATAAACTGCAAGTTAAATGAAAGCGGTAAGAATTGTACTGAGAGGTCAAACAGCAGTGAAAATCTGCCATCCTCATCACCTGTAAACTTGTAAACCCCTGTAAATCTGTAAACCTCTTTCCCCCTCCGTGTGTGGAAAAGGATAAGATAGTGAAGAAGAATCTGTGTTAATTTCTGAATGGGCACACATATCCTGCTTGTCAGTGGGTGTTGGTTTAGTCTGGAAACAGCATCAACTCAACCCTGATCTAGCCCCCTGTTCAGGAGGCTACTTTCAGGTGGACTATTTTGCTTTTTGTGTTTAACACTGCATTTATGGAAGGCTTAATGCATTCCTTCTTCTAAAAAAGATTAACCTTCTTCGTTAGAGGTGACACAATTCATACTTATTGGTAATACTTTAACTGTAGAACCATGATATGACTGGGCTGCATACAAAGGAGGTGTAATATAATCTAAATAAATGGCCAGAAAGTGTTTCTTTTCTATAGTAAGCTGTAGCTCAGTCTCATGACAGAGCAAATGAATATACAAATGAAGGTTTCACAGTGACTATACAATAAATACTTCCTTGGAAATGTTAAGTGTCAACAGGCATGTATTTTCTATCAAATTATTGTTTCATTTTTATGCAAGACAGAGCCTCCTCTAAATTTTTATTATAATTGTCATAGTGTGTCTGCTTGCTTGTTTTCTAGCTGCTTTCCTTTCTTTCTGTTTTTATACAACTACATTGGGAAAGATGTAACTGATGAGATATTAATAAAAGATTATGAGTTTTCACTGTAAATGTGTAAGCACAAAGCACATTCTTTCTCTCTCTCTTCTTCTGTATACACATACCACACACATATATGCATATACAAAGATAAAGGCACTATAAATAGCAGATAAAAGCTAGATAAAAGCACATATAAACAGAGTCCTGGTAACAATTCCTAGAAGCACTAGGTTGTATCTATATAGATATGCCATGAGGCTGTGAGCTTGCTGAAGGTTTTCAAGTGCACTGAATTTATGCCCACACTATATATCTTACTGTCAAAAGGCTGGAGGTTTTTCTACTGTTCACAACAATTTTGTGTCTAGTTAAAATGCACAGTGATAAACCTAACCTATTAAGTCAACTTTGTCTCCACCGTGAAGTAGAAGAAACGTTCCCAAGACTATTAAATTGCATTACCTTTTGTAACCCCTTCATGAGGGAGACGGATCAGCTTTTTAACTAAGGTCACACAAGGCACAATATTTCCTCCTGTTTGTTGTTATACTTATTATTATTTTATTATATTCTTGGATATGATTGGTAATATCTAAATATGAGAGAGTGTGCTGTCTTTCAGCAGACACTTGGGAAGTTCACGAGGACAGAAAGCTCCAGTTCTCCCTGGCTGCTGTCAGCAGATGTACTTGCCAATGAAACAAGAATGAATAATGAGTTGCTATTACATGTCAGAGGTTTGGAGATACATCCAAAGAGAGAAGTTTCAGGAAAGGGCTAGTTTTTGCATTGTTAGAACTGAGCAAAGTCGAAGGGGACAAATGGCAAAACAATTTGTTTATTAAAATTTGGCTTCTGAAAATGAGTGCTGCGCAAGCACATAATTGACTGGGAGATACTTCTGGTCTTGTCTAGCTCTTGGCAACTTTTTACCTGCATATGGTATGATTAGCAAATAAGGACTGTCTGCCAGTATTCCTGGAGAGTTCGAAGTGAGCTTGAGGCTTTTGTATTTGGACACAGATAGTATATAGGTCTTCAGGATGGTTTAAGATGTCTCCAGACAACCTGCTGAAACAGATAGAGACAATCAGGAACTTATTACATGGGCACACTAACAATAGTAATAGGAAATACCTTGCAAAACATATTCCCTTCCTCTACCCTCCCTCCCCAAAATCTTCATTTGCTCAGTTTCTATTCTCAAAATCTACCAGCAAGGTGTTATTCAACCTGCTCTCACTTCTTTATTCAGAATTCATTATCCTGGGCCTCATCTTGCTCTTTGAAGACTAATTATGTTAACCAAAACTCAGGCAATAAAAATGTATTCACTATTAAACGCAAATGTTATTCTAAGATCATATGCCCGCCCATATTTTTGGATGTTTCCTCAGGAAATGCACAGAGCTCCTTAGTCAACAAAGTAAGGAAATCATAACATTCTCTAGTAAGCCTGAAAGCATTAATGTCATATTTCAAAGTGCTTTGCAGAAATTGAACATACATAACTATTTAATCATTACTGAAAAGCAGGTACGTATGTGGCAGGAGTATGTACTTATTCCAGTTTAGTAATTCTGGAGAATGAAGTATAATCTATGGTTGAACTTATTTTTTGGATGAGTGGATTTACATTTANTTTTTTCTTCTTTTTTTTTCCTTGGGAGGTCGGGGGTGGACATTTAAGAAATTTTTAATATACACTAGTCTTTTTTTTCAAATGAGATACAAAAATAGAAAAGATGTTCATGACCTTGGAACACTAGGAAGCAGTTCAAAACCTACCGATCTCAGAAAGTTTTGGACCAGAGCTGCCGATGAAACAATGGAAAAGACTGATGAATGAAGCTCATTCAGAGTGGGGTGAAGAAATTCTGTTTTGACAATGAAAGATATTTTTCATGCCAAGATCTCTCACTTTTTTCCACGTGTATATTTGCAACCAGAGGCAGAATAAAAGACGTTGATATGCATTGCCAAGTATTGTCCATCTATCAAACACCATTGAAATGCAGGAATTCTAACAATGCTTTTACAGATGAAAGCCTAGGAATGGTATACTTCAACACAGAAATGTTAATCTGAAGCTGTTTTCAAGATACCAACCTGTGGGTCTGATGCAGGATCAGACCCACAGGGGAAATAAAGAAGACTTGAAAAATAGATTACAAGTATTACTACTATTCTACAAGAAAAGATAAACAAAGTAATATTTTATAACTGTCTTCATGGCCTGTCTTTGAACAACTACAATACGCATATACCCAGGATACGGCTGCATTACATCATTGGGTGATGCTTTACTTCTAGGAATAGCAAGCTGGAATGTTAGAAACTAGAATTTTCAGCAGCAGCAGAGTTAATCTTTCTCATTAACAGTCTGTGTTCAGACAGCAGATAATTTAACGAATCAAAGACCCAGGCAGGAGATATTAACACATTTAACAATATTTGAACCACAAAAAAGATTAATTGTGTGACTCTATTTTCTAAGATCAAGACTGACTAAGACCTAATTTGATGAGCAGTTTGAAGGAAAAGAAATTTTTAAAAGACCTACCTCATAGCTAATTAAAAGTAAAATCTCTTTTGTAAAAGCAGTGCAGTAAACTGACACCGTACTTTGATATTTATTTTTTTTTCCTGAGAGCAGTTCTTGTGTGAATTGTTTGTATTTTTCACTATCTAAATAAAGAAGTATGAACAAAACTTTTGGAAAAAAAAGAAGTTGTGAAGTTTTAACATATGCGTACGTTTGGTTGTTATCAGAAAGTAATATTTCTTCCTAATGTGCTACGTCAGTGGCTTGCGAAGTTATAAAGCCAAACAGGTTATCACAAATAGTTATCATCCAAGAAAACACAACTCTTTGAAGAAGTCCTTGTTGCCTTCCCAGCTTCAAATAAATCTTAAAAGGAGGAATCATTCTTCTCATCGGTAGATTATTTTATTTGTAAGCACAATAATCATGAAGCCAATGCATTACAAGGGTATGAACCTCAAAATAAAATATTCCTGTCCAATAAGTTAAATGATTGATATTAAATTATTTCAATGTTCTATGATGGAATGTTATTTTAGGTAGGGCATAGTTCCACACAAAACCACCAACTAACCAAAAAATAAACCCCAAACCCCCCAAAAGGAAATATAAGGATATCCTATTTCTGTAAACATCACACTATAAAAAAGCAGGACTAGTTTCTGTTGTCTTCACAGATGTCTGGTAAAACCAGAAATTGTCAGAGAAACCACAAATTTTAATGGGATCTCTGATGGAGAGGATGTCATCTCAACATGAAGCAAAATCATAAAATATTAATAGAAATTGGGCTTTTGTTCCTGCAAATACCTTTAAATAAATAGATAACGGTGAATGCTGCTTGGCTAATCAGATTCCTTCATCATTCATTTGGTGGTTTATTGTTCTACAAATTTTATGCATGAGGTTTATTTGGTATGAGTACCAGAGAGCCTTCTGCAGATTCAGTCGGGGTTGGCTGTATGCACAGAAACGCATGTGTTTGCTTAAGGGCTGGACCAGCTTCCATTTCACTAACGTTTTGAATCAGGGTATGTATGTGAGAACATTACTTTTTCATTTTCTACAAAGATATTAAGACAAAATTTCCTTATTCAGCAACATTAAAATTGAATGTCATGTTATACTCATGATGTTATTGGACATCAAGTATTCTGGTAAACAACTGGCATAATCCTGGATTGCACATCTGGTAGGTGTGGACGGAATTCATTAGAGTAAGTCTTCCATAAATAATGTGCCAAAGCTTTGATATAACAAGTGCTTATGCCTGATGGCAGCCTTTTACTGTTTGCCAGTTCAAATGTGCTTCCAGTGTTGGAATTCATCCACACTGGCACTTGAAATTTTGAGAATGATCTCACTAAGTTTTGGAGGCGAAAGTTGAAGTGTGGGAGCCATATCCTTGGCTGTTATGCACTCAACAGCTCCAGGGAAGTGAGCAGAAGCACCCTACTTTGTGGTTGAATCTTCTGGCCCGTGTACTTCCACTTTTGGCCAGCTTAGTACTATTTAAGGGCAATTAATCATGGGGCGTATCTTTATAGAGAAGGGACCTTAAGAAGAGTCCCCTTAGAGAAAAGTTCCTTTAGACAAAAGCCTAAAACAGCAAAGGAGGAAGGACTTAATGTGTTATCATAGAACTACAGAAGGTAGATCTGGAAAGAACCTTGAGGAATCACCTATGGTATCTTTCAGCTCCAAATGTATTTACCCGATTCCCAATAGGTGTTTGACTAATCTCTTCATTAATCATTTGTCATTAATCCCAGCCCGATATCATCAGCAGAAAGTAGTATGCATATCTCCCCTGTGTCCCTTATCCCAGATGCAGGGAAACATCTGACATTTTTTCTTATGATAGGACATGTAAGCAAATTATTATCATCCTTGTTGTTTGCAGATGCCACAGAAGAGTTCAGCTGAAGTGCTGACAAGAGGTTGGCATATTTAAACCTGACTGACCATGAAGCTAGTGAAAGGGGATCACAGAATAGCGAGTCATATACTTTTATTTGTGATTCACAGGATATCCTCATCTAAAAACTGATCAAAAGGAAATATCATTCCCTTCAGACCTTTTGTTAAATGTCCTCTTATTATTTTTTATTTTATTTTAAACATGCTGCCTTTTATGTTAAAATCTGTTCCTTTATACTGCCAAATACATAAAAATAGGTTTCCAAGTGTTATTAAATCTCTATTATATTTGCCCTGACAATAACAAAAGGCTTATAGAATTCAGTACTTGGCTCTCAGTATGGGCATATTAAAGAAAAAGAAGCTGAATTGAAATGTATAACAAATACAGAGAAGACACTTACTTAATATCCATGGTTAATTTTTTCAGAGGCACAGAGGTGTTTTAGTAACATAAAGCAAGAGATTTAGGCTTGTAGGTGATTTGGGCACTTCAAAAAAATTAATTTCACAGAAAAATCTTGAGAGGATACCTTTGCCCCTCAAATGAAATACTTACATTAGATTTTAGCTGAATTATAATCAATGATCAAGGCCTTATCCAACTAATTGCTATTCCTAAATAGATTGCACATTATTTCTCTGCGGAGTAATTTCTTTTTATGCCTTTATGCCCTATCGAGCCACAGCTGATCAGAACAGCTTTGCCTGTGTAAGTGAACTGTAAAGCATTTTAAAGTCGCCCTTCATTACACCTTAAAAATAGACACAAGTAGCTCAATTTTTTTTTTTTCTTGAAGATACTGTATTTTTGTTGTTGCCAGTAAGGAGTCTGTATATATTTTATTCTTAAATTTCTCATTTTCATATAATGAATCTTTATTAGGATGACCTGGGATCAGAACTGACATAAAAAGCACATATTCATTTAGCAAGATGACAGCAGCAAAAAGCGTGTTCATGAACATAGAACAATTTCTACTTATTGACAGTAATTGCTTCTTATTAAAAATAGCAAGAATGATGAATCCAGTGCTCCAAGAATTTTACTGTGACATCAGAAAATTAATAGAGGAGGGCAAGAAGAAATGTTTGGCCTGAGAAATAGGTGAAAATCAGAGCTGCATGGGAAGAGTTATCTGTAACCCAAAGTAGAGAGAAACTGGGCAATGTTTATCCCTTGACTTGTAACATCAATTATTAACTGTCTTTAAAAACATTTGGATTTCATGTCATAGTGACAAGCTTCCATGTTATTATCTCTCCTGCTGACTGTATAGGAGAACAATAGATAGGATTAAAAAAATAAGGTGTTTTGAAATTGATGGTGGTAACTTCTCAGTCTCCCTCCACTTAAATCTCAGGTGAAAAGAAGACACTGTTCTGGTGCTTAAAGTAATAGTGGTTTCAATCTCAGACAGTCAGTGTGGAATTACAGGTTTACATTTGTGCTTGCCATCATATCACTACTCTTTAGTTCCTTTTAATTCAATAAATGTTCTTATTTACAGTTAGTCATAGTTTCCCTCTAATATGTTATTGTCATTTAATACCATACAGTTCAAAAATAAGAAAGAGGCTGCAGAACTGCTGTTTAAGCTTTTTAAAAGCACCTGGCATCAGCCTGAAAATACTGCCTATAATTTCAGTAGCACAACCTCAATTGATTTCAAAGAAACCACAGTTAGGACAATGCTGCAATGCACTTTAGAAAATCCTGCCATCATGCTTTGTCTTCATCTCTTTGAATCCTCTGCCCAGTCGCCGTGCTTACAAACAGAGCAGAGGTTTAGCAAACCTAATGATGTGACAAGCCAGCTGTAGCTCTGTGACCTGATGCTGAAGGTACATCTACACTAGAAGACTTAATGCATTAACGAGAAGAGTAAACATTGAACATTTCACAAATTTAAAAAAAAAAACAACAAAAAACCAAACCAAAACCAAAAACAAGCAAACAAAGAAAAAAAGCCACAAAATATGCCCCCAACAAGTTTCATGTATTACGACTGTCTCTATTGTTACACAATTGTCTGTAGATTGTAGATTAAAAGTTATATGTGAGCAAAGAGATGCAGGATTTTCTGAATTTGTTTTTGGTTTGGGGAAATCAAAGCTCAGTTTTGTTCTGCTGTATCAACAGAAATACAGTGTACATACATATAAAAAAGGAAAAAAAAGAGGTACATCTAGGTCAAGAAGATGCTTGTAATAAAATAAAAAACAGAACGACTTTTAGAAGCGTATTTTGCTCTATCTTTTTTTTCTTAAACACATATCCGAGAAAATAAGAGATTAATAAAAACTAGGCCAGAGGGAACATTGGATCATCTAGCCTTACTCATTTATTAGACGACATTAAATTTCACCCTTTACCCCTGTACTAAAGCCAACAGTCCTTGCTAGACTAAAACATGCCCTGTACTTAGTAAAAGCATAGCTTCCAAAAGGTATCGTCTCTTGATTTGAAGATGTTGAGAGACAGAGAATTAGTTTCTCTGCTGCACTGTTCCATTCATTAATCATGGCCTTTAAAAAAAAATGCTTTATTCCTAATTGTAATTTGTCTGGCTTTTTCTTGCAGTCATCAATCTCGTTATGGCTTTCTTTACTAGATTTTAAAGTCCTCAGTGCTCTATATTCCCCATCTATGATAATATCTGTAAGTTAAAAAAAAAATAAAATCAGTACATCTCCTCCTGTACATTTCTCCCTGTAAGAGACTTTCTCTAGACTGCAAATAATTTCTGTGGACTTCGCTACCTCATCTCCAACTCTTAACCTCTTTTCAAAGTTGAGAATACTGGAATTGCACACCAGTTTTCTACTATCAGCCTTACCAATGCTGTATGTGGTTAGGCACTCTTAGAGAGCTGTATGTTTTGTTTCCTTTCTTTTTTTTTTATACCAGTAAAAAACCAAACCAAACCGAAATTCACCAATCCATTCACCAATTTAGTGTCCAGGCATTATACAATATAAAATTAGAAAATTAGAAGCCCTAAGAAATATTCCTAAGTGGGTAGGTGGAAAACATCAAAATAGTCACAGAAGCCCACGTTACTAGTTGATGGAAACCTGTTAAGGACGGTAAGTCAGCTCCTGCAGATTTTGTGAGGCAAAGCAAATCCTTAGAGAACTACACAGCTGCTACAGATGAATTGTTCAGCTGTGCCTGCCCTGAGTTTACATTAGCTGCTGGAAGAATGCACAGAGAGAAATCATTCTGGTTAAGTTTCCTGCTCTCCTCTAATACTTACTTTCCTTGTCAGACAGGTGAGGCCAAAGATTGAAAGAGGGAAGCTAACTTCGACTGGAGTTGAGTATGTATTTTTCTTGGAATAATTTAAGCAACATCATTGTGTTTTAGATGCTTTTCAGTGTATGTAAAATGTGAGAATAGGGTGGGTAACACAACAGGTTTCATCACTGAAGCTGTTAGGGCAAAACATTGGCATTTATTCCTAGGTTAGAGGAAACATTTTCCTTTAAAGCTCTGACAGAGATGCTGAAACCTGCCTGAGAGGATGATTTCAGGAAATTAGCAGTAGGGTCTATTTTTAAAAATTATTAGTTTCTTCTTGGCCCTTGTATTGCTACAATTAAGGTCAATAGCTGCACCTCTGTGGTGAATAGTTTGGGTTTCTCCCAGCCTTGACCAGATTTTATCAGGTAAGAAAGACAGAAGCTCTTTGTCTTGTTTTAAAATTCTATGACTGAGTTCATTTAATTAAGTAGAGGGGAAAAAAAAGCAAGCCCTCAAACCCCTCTCTCCCTCTCAAGTCCTGTTACAAGTCACATTTCTATAGTGAGGCACTGAATGCATCATTCACAGCCACCAGCCTGCTGCAATAAACCAGAATATCAGTGTGGCAAGCGTAGCATCTCTCTTCTTATTAACATCAGCTCTGTTTCTTGTTTCATCACAGGAAAAAAATCTCCCTTGTCAAAGAACTGCTGTAAGACTTGCAAATAACTGACTTCAAACTGAGAGAAGCTTAGCACAGCTATTAGTGGAAGGCTCCCTTTTGACTCACTTGGTAAACCTGCTCTCTGTACACCCCCAGGGTTCTAGTTCAAGGACTGGCTGAGTGCACACACAGCAAGTTCAGTTACCAGATTTAATCTGTCAGATGCAAACAGCTGTCATATCCATCTGTAGGACATGCTGAAAGGGTGGAGAGATCAAAACCTGAGATTCCCTGTGAGTTTCCAGGATTAACAGTCCCTGAAGTACCAGAGATCTAAATGAACAAATCTAAGTGAGCGCAGGGTGGATCCAGGTAATTTGGCAGGTCTGAGACAGACATGCAGCAGGAAATATTGCATGGGCATGACAAACATTTATGTGTTTCTTTCAGGAGTGATTGTGGAAAATTATTCATTTTCCTATTGTGCTTTCTGTTCACCTTTAGCAACTGGCCAGGCTGTTGTCCCGGTGTTGCTACTGTTGTGCTGTACTGTCTGCAGGAATGCTCTTTGGCAGCATTCCTTTGACCATCTCTGACATTTTTTGTCATAAAGAATACCCAGTTCCTCTCTTCTGTTGCTAAGCTAATTCATGCAGCACAGTTAAGACTGAGATTTATCCTCTGCCTCATTTCCCTCCTATCAGACTGCTGAGTTTCCTTTCTATCCTGTCAATATCTCAACTTCACTGCATGACTCAGTTGTTACCTTACAATTTTTTGCTGTGGGGAAGCAAGTACACGTTGACATTCGCTCAGAATTTGCATTCGGATGAACAAATGTTAAATTTTCATGACATCAAATATGGCTGATTTAATGCAGAATGTTTAAAAAGGTGAGTCATAGAGCTTATTTTGAAATTTATTTTGGGTTGTTGAAGACCTTAAGCCTGCAAGGATGTAATAATATGCATATAGAGAGAGTTCCCAATAACTAAAGAGACAACTCTAGTGAAATTTATTTTTGGAGAGAAGGATCAACACAATGTGTTTGATCAGCCAAGTTGCAGTTTCTCTGTAACTACTGAAGATGTTTCAAATACAGTCAATGCAAAAAGGGGGGAAAAAATACATGTAGCCTGTCTTGATAATTGCCCTATACACACATGCAAAAGAAAAAGAACTGGGAAGAATTTACTTCATATTTGAAAACAAATTATTTTAAAGAGGTAACAGATATCACGTTTTGAAAAGTAACCCTTCTTAATAGGCGCATCCAAGACACTAGGCATCACACTATGAATACAATCCTAATCATAACAGTCTTTGTAAATGCATGAGACGTGCTTGAATTTAACTGCAGGCCAACAAGTAAAAGAAAAAAAAAATTCTCTAAGTAAGGTCAAATGCTTCAACTGAGAAGCTTCTAATAAATCAGAGTTATAATGTTTTAATCTTCAAGTATGCTGTTAGTTATTTGCAATCTTAATCAGTCTTTCTTTTAAAAACTTTTGAAAGTTTTGGACAATGACACAAAGTTAGGGCTGTGATGAGCAGTTCCCCAGAGTTTTGAGTTTTGTTCAGAAAGTCCTTCAAAACTTCCAATCTAATTAGAGTTCCTAGGGAAGCAGCATTCTTCTGTGGATAGTAATTGGAATATCAGTCACAAAAGCAAGGGTAATATGTTATAAGCATAATCAAGTTAGCTTTAAACAGGGTAGTGCAGGCACCTCTAATATTTTAACCACAGCAATAAAGAAACTATTGTGATCTTACAGCCATGATTTATTGGCAGTTTTGAAGTCAACACTCATCTCTGTGGCGTTGTGGCTTCTAATGCTTTAACCAGTTTTAAACCAGTCAGTGAATTTGGATGTGATCCTACTGTGGATAACACTTCAGACTTAGTCTTCAATTGCTCTCTTAGGTTTACCATTCAGACCTGAGAAATAATTGCTTTTCTCCGTGCTTCAGTTTTGCCTTTTGTAGACTAGGAACAATAATATATCCATTGTAAAATTGCTTTAAAGGCTCTGGATATAAACTGTGATAGAAAGATTGAGGGGAAAATAAGATTTTCTAGCATGAGGACCACATATGGGGTCTGGACTATGTTCTGTACATCAATTTCAGCCAGTTACTGGTTAGTATCCTATCTATTCTGCCTTCTTGCTTTAATTAGGCCTCATCGAGAATAACGTAAAGTGCTCTGTAAGCAGTCAAGGCATTTTAGCCAGTTTAATTTCTCCAGTGTATAGCAGGCTCCTGATGCATAAAGCAATCCCATCTGAGCCAAAAGATATTAACTGATTATGTGATTATGAAAAACCTATACGACTAAAATGAATTCTGAATCTGTCCTGTAAAACCACACGTTAACAAAACATTAGGTCATACCTACCTTGTGCTTTGTGTACGTATATGTTACAGATTTTAAAAGGAATTGTAAAAGGCAAATACAGGACTTGTCAAGCAAGAATCTTGCTCATTTTCATTGGCTTGATATCCAAGATTTCCTTTTCTTCTCTCATCTGCCCTCAACCAACACAAACAAAAGGACAGACTAATATTTATGTTCAAACAGACCAAACAAAACCCCCCAACCACCCCTGTGCAGACATTTTATAGAGCACAGCAGATGTCCAAAACAGCTGACAAGACAGGAAAATGTTAACACTAACACCATAACAACAAGTCGAGCAGAATTTTGCTGGTCACAGGCTGCTCAGCAAGCAAGTTCAGGGAGTTAACAGCAAAACTGCTGCATATATTTAAACTTTGTGCTGCAGGTCATGTAAACATTCCTTTCATGGAAACTGTGCTGGGAATGTAGAAACTCTCTGACCCTGCTGTGTCTTCCCTATAAGGTTTATCATAATACTGTGACATAACTACATATTATATCTGTCAAAAAGAAGGCATCTTGCTGTTTAAGAAAACCAAGCTTGTGTTTATCACTGGAATCTGGAGAAAAGCAATAATGTGGTTCTGTGCCACTGGAAACATTTCCATTGATCCTGACATTTTTTTTAAAAACAAATCATAATTTGAGAGTGACTCTAAACTATAAGACTGTAACAGGTCTTTTTCTAATAGTAATAAAGCAGGTATGGAATTGAGTAAGCATACATCGTCTTGAGGAGTTTAAATCTCAATTAAACTCCTATGGAGTACTAGTGCTCCCACAGATAATCACAAAAAGAAATGGTTGTGTTTAATTGCATACATAATTTCTTTGCTCTTTTTTTTTTTTTTTTTCCTAATTTCTCAGAGGCAGGGAAATCGGAGATTATATTACAGCATTCTAGTCATTTCACTGCAGTCCTAAAGCCATATGTCATTGTCAGACACTTTATCTGTCACTTGCACTCTTGCCTGCAGACAGCAGTAGTTTTCTGGGAGATTTCATGGTGACTTTCTTTTTTTTTTTTTGCCAAACTGCAGCAGGTGTGAAGTCACCACAACTCTATTAGCTCCACTGTGGCAATGAAAGCGCATTATTATAATAGAATTGGATGTCTACTCATTACTAGGGAAGCGACTTGCTCCAGGACTTGCCCTTTTTCTGTGTAAGGCCACACTTTCCTGCCAGCTCTTTTTCAGAAGAGGGCTCAAAAATGAAGACATCAAACACTCAGCTGGAATCCAACTGCATTCCACCCTGCCATCCTCACAGACTGGACCTGAAAAGCCCGTCTTCTCTTATTTCAGTCTTGACAAAAGCAGGACAATGGGTGGCTATTGGTAAAGTCTTTTTTTTGCAGTTAAGAGCCATAAGCATTATCCCAGGAATCTCCATTCACATGAAGATAATGCACAGTCACTCTCTCCTTGTTTAGACTAGAGCTCAGCCTATCTCAGACCACCTCTTATTTTCTTTCTTGCTTTTTAATCCTTAGCTTTACCTACTGAGCTATCCAACAACTGAACAAACTAAATAGGAAAATAATTGTGGTAAGTCTAAGTGCATCGAAGCCTTAGACAAAGATGCCTTGCCTTTTCCCCCTCAGCTCCTAAGCTATATTGGTGGGAAGGAACTTCCCAACAGACATGTTTAAGACTGTTGAATGAGCTTCTGGAGCCTGGAAGGGGTCAATGTATTCTGTGGAGAATCATCTGTCCTTCAGGGGTAAATGGAGTCGATCACAAATCTTCTTAGCACTCAGCGTCTTAATGTGTTTTTTTGCACACTAGTCTGCATTTACACATGAGGTTATTACTATAAAAAAACCCTATTGTGTTGTTTAAGAATTTCAGCTCCTGATTTTGTTTTGTTTTGTTTTGTTTCATTTTGTTTTGGTTTTTAATAAGGGTAAAGATGTTAGGAGGTTCAAACACATATTTTTCTGTTGCTGAGGTTCTCTCTCTAAAATGATGACGGAGAAGGTATGGTTATGTCAAGGAAAGATTGCTTGAAGAAAAGCTTTCTTCTTTAACAAAGATATGAACTACCTGGAGTGTACATGAAAGAGAATGGTTTTTTAGATGTATCTTTACATCTTTATATTAAACAAATATCCCAACTAGCAATGTTTTCCTTTACTGATCCTTCTGCTCCTTGCAGCCTCCATCCTGTCACCAGTAACAGCAATAAACAAATACTGCTAGGCTTGAAGTTTCATTTCCTACAACATATTCCAAGGAAGAAACCCTGCAGAGTTTTCTTTCCTCCCTATACTCCATTCCTATGTTTCTACGCCTTATACCACTATTTTGACAGACTTCCAGGTTTGCCCGTCACCTGGATTTGACTAAGTTCTGTCCTCTTATTCACACCTGAAATGAGGACCTCCCAACTGTAGGCATCCCCAGGATTTAAGAGTTGTTGAAATAATACTTTTTGAAAGGTCACCGAACCTTCTCTGTGATCCTAACTTCACCAATCTGCCAGTCTCATCCAGGGAGTCTTATACATCCATTTTAGGGCAACAAAGCTGATGAAAAGACAGGAAGGACTGTCCCATTAGAAGCAGCTAAGGACTTTAAGCTTGTCTAGTTTGGAGAAAAGAAGGGTGAGAGGCAACTTCATTGCTCTTTACAGCTTCCTGAGAAGTGGAGAGCGAGGTGCTGAGTTCTTTTCCCGGATATTCAGTGATAGAACATGTGGGAACAATTCAAAATTGTGCCAGGGAAGGTTTAGACTGAACATTAGGAGGCATTTCTTTACCAAGGATAGTCAGATACCAGAATGGGCTTCCTTGAGAGGTGATTGATGTCCCAAGCCTATTCAGTATCTAAGAGGCATTTGGATAATGACCTTAATAACATGCTTTAACTTTTGATCAGCTCTGAATCAGTCTGGCAGTTGGACTAGATGATTGTTTTAGGTTCCTTCCAAGCAAAATAGTCTGTTCTATTATATTCCATCATTACACCTGGCTGTATACAAACACATTTACCAGATACACATGGTTAGATTACTGTTCAGTGCAGATAAATCATTAGAATTGTTGTGTCTTACTTAGGCAGTTAACACAGACTTAGTACGATATAGAAGAAACGTCTGTAAGTGCGCTAAGTTAGAGATCACCTTTGTTTTAGCACCTGCCTCTCAAGAACAAAACTATGTGGGGACATTTATTAAGTATATTTTCACTATGCATATTTATGTTAAGATGGAAAAGGTTGAAGAAGTGAGTTTTCTTTCCCATGGGAAGTTGTTCTAGTAAAGTCCTTTTGAAGAATAATTACAGTAATTAACATGATCGGCTCTGTTCAAGTTATGTCTCTGTAGGAGAGGAGAGTTTTCTCTTTGGGGATTTTTGTCTGGACATGAGGATTAGAGTTGTCAGCAGTGATGTGCTTCTTGAAGAGCAGCTATCTTGGATACAGACCATTTAGCGTTTTAAAGGTATGAATTGAGGGCAAGATTCAAAACAAGATTTAGATCTCTAAGTCTGTAAAACCACCACTTATCCTGTTCAGGGAGCATATTTTTACCTCACAAATTGCTTAGGCACTTAAGATTCTGCTACAAATCAGGCCCTGAAGCATTTGCCTCTTATCGGATATGAGTATCTAGGTGCTCACCAGCTGCTTAAGCTGTCTGAGATCTACAAGCTCTTCAGTCTTGTGCCCAGCGCACTCCCCAGGCTACCTGGACTAATGCACTCCAGCAGTGCAAAACACAACAGCCATGGTCAAATTCACTGAAAGAAGTCCAAAGGAGAAAGTCTGGTGCCAGTGTAGGAGCTCTGTGTATCAGTCTGGCATGCTCCTCTGGGAAGGAAGACTAGGACAGTTTCCTTCTTGGCACATGGGGTTACGAATTCCCATCTTCCACTTCAAAAACAATGCAAAACTGACACTAAAAATAGTTACTGATATCCAATTTTATAGACATTCCAAGGCCAGCTGGTGTTTGACAGCTGTTTCATTTGAAGTATAACCTGGTCTAGTTGTGCCCTCCACCTCTTGGGGGCTGGAATCTCCTCAGGGGATACCAGCCAGGACCTGTCCCTCTACCCCAGCCAGGAGCAGGGCAGCTGGAGCACTGGGAGAGCAGCAACCAGGCACCAACTTGTGGACAGGGATGGGTCAAGACCTGTCTGGAGTGTCGGTCTCCAGATGGGCCCAACTCGACAAAGCCCATGGCTGTGGGCAGGGCTGTCCACCTGGAGATGGACCCTGCTGTGGCATTACTGTGGTAGGGGCTGATGGCCTAAGGGGTTGCTGAAATGGGGTCCTGGGCCACGGGCAGGGTGAGGGAAGCCCTTGGGAGGGGCTGGGCAGGATACCGCCAGACCCATTAGTGCCCTTGTCTTGAAATATCTGCAGCACAATGCATGCACGACTAAGGCACAGCTTTCTAGGCTCAGGTTCCTTTGGTGAAGGAACATTTCTGACAAAATTGATATGTCTTCCATCTCTGAAACAAAAGACCTGATTACAGGGATGTACAGCTATGTTCTTCTCATTGCTCCCATGGTCCTTTCTTTGGTGTCTCCTGAGCTTTAGCAGACAGTGCACGGGGTATGGAGAATCAGGAAGCCCACCATAGTTAGAGTATGGTAACTCATCTTTTTGCAGCTGGTTGCACTTCCTTGGCCAAGCAGCACGTTATATTTCCACTCCCCATCCTCACGGCAGGTTTTCTCTATTCTCACCTCACTCAATCGTTCCCTTCTTTTCTCATGCTATTTTTCCATAAAAGAAATCAGTGTCAGTCAATTCTGCTCAGTGGCATGATTTAAGTGTCAAAGCTAAGAAGAGATCTGCATCTACAGAAGGGATTTTCAGGTTCCCATGGGTGTCTTATTGAAGGCTACAGAAGAGTCCAGCAAAGACAGAGTTATAGACATAGCTTTATTGTCTCACCTGATCATTTCTCTGCTTGTTGTATTATCAGATGTATGTTTCATTCCTAGGTACCCAGCAACAATCCTACAATATATAGGCATCTTGAGAGCCTAAGTTTCCGCTAAGTTCAAAGCACTTAGCTCTTAAGTGTCATTGTGGTCATCACTGTCCAAGTATCCTTTTAATCTGTCAAAATTCAGACCTGACAACAGATCGGATATGTTTTTCTGTTTGTGTACCTTTCCTTGTATTTTTTATTATAATCATATGCTTACTGTTGACAGAAAATAACAAAAAATCCCCACATGATGCTACTTTCTTAGAATATGCAAATATATATTCCAAATTAGTCTGGAAAAAGTAAAATACTCTCAAATTTATAAAATAGAGAGAAAGGAAAAGAATTTCTCTGATATCACTGTGGAATACCAATAGACTGTGTATGTCATTAGGAATTGTAGAAAAAAATAGAGAGGAAAAATAATTGAATATATAATAATTGAATATACAGCACTCAAAACTGTTCTAGCTTTCATTCTAAGTGTCCATAAAATGGTTTATCATCTTGATGTTCTAACTCTACAGTTGCTGTGATTTATGTCACAAAACAGATTAATATTTTTACAGCAGTTTTAGTACTGTTTTTAGAAAGTAAACGCAAAAGAAACCCCTGTAGCCTTGGTTGAATATTGCAAAACATTTTTCTTTGATGTTTGAATATCTGTAATTTTTGCCTTTCATTTGATACCTTTCATTCTTTGCGATATGTTAGCCACGGTAATTAATAGACTTTTTAGGTGATTCTATCAGATTTATATCAAAGTCAGAAACATGACATATAAGTAATGTAGTCAGCAAAAATGTAAGCTACCAAATATTTCCAATTGAGTTCATGTGCTTGTTAAAACTGGTGAATTTTTAAAATGTCAATCTGTAAAATAGTTTTTACCATGTGAGAGAGAAAACATAAGAAAATTTTAATAACTTAACTTTTTCGTGACCTTCTATCTTTTCTCTTTCTTCAGATATACAAAAGATGATAATTCTTCGAGAGATTTGAAACAGAAACTCAACTTTGAATTAACTGCAACAGATATTAGACTTTTATGAATAATGGAAATAGTCAATGAAAATCTTTTGTTTAATTTATAAAATTTACCGTAAGACGTATCTGCAAGCAAAGTTATGAAGGATCTATTATTCTTAATAGCTTCAAAAAGGATGTAGTGTGCTTACTAAAGGGCATTCACAATTCTGCTCTCTCAGCAGAGTCACAAGGAAATCAATCTAAGGTCTTCATCCATAAATATATGCCAGAGACATTGTGAACAAAAACACTATTCCATTCCATTTCAGTTCCTTGATACATAATGACTTGGGATTCATTTCATCTGGATGACATGAACTACATATGTAGAGGAGGGTGAAAACTCCACTACTACTTGCAACATCCCTGAACAGCAGAAAGGTATATGATTTCAACTAAAAATACTCTTCCTCCTTCAACATAATCTGGAAATGGTAGAATGTTTTATAGCATTATATCTCATTCATAAAGAAGACAATCATCCATTTCAGTAATGCTTATTCAAACCCTAGCAACAGCTAGAATTAAACTGAATATTCAAGAATATTCCTGTCCCTGTCTTCGTATCATGTTTTTCCACTCTTACTGTTATTAACTTATCTATTTTCTTTACCTGTTACAGTTTTTCCTTCCTTCCATTGTTTGTTGTTTTGTTTTGGTTTCTTGGTATTAGTTCTTATATTATCTTCTCTGGGTTTAGGGCAGAAGAGGCATTTGCAAAAGTCATATTAATATTTATTGTTAGAAAAAGAGACAAATATTGAAAACATGGAAAGCAAAGTTTAAAAGCAATGAAGTAGAAAAAGTGCTTTAATTTTTCAAATAAAAGACAAGGTGTTTTTTTCTAATATAGCCTATTACTTTGGATACCATGACATCAAAAAAAAAGAAAAGTAATTTTCACTTTAGTGAAACTGCATGAGCATTACAAAATTTTGACGTTAACATCTTCTTAACTTTTAATACTTTTAATGATCTCTTCACTTCACCTGAATAACGACTGACATCTGGATCTCAAAGCCATCAAGCATAATAATCTACCAAATGTGTCAGGCAAGAAATTGAAAGCTTCATTAAAGAACCTGCTTAATTAACCTCCATGTCTACAGAAGTGCTATGGATATTTTCAGAAGACTCCAGTGAATAGAATTTTGTCATAAGCAAAGAACCATTCGCAGTGTTCAGGTAGGTCTGGGCCACCTTTTGTAATTTCCAGCTTGCCCTCCTTCAGATAGTGGCTGCTAGGGTATGCATAATTATCTATTTAATTCACTGAAGTCAAATAGCAGTGGCAGGATGACTGAGTTACTTTCATTTGCATGTGTAAAGGAAGAAACTACATACTTTTTTTTTTTTTTTTNNNNTTTTTTTTTTTTTTTTTTTTTTTTTTTTTACAGAAAGCTTTCTTAATACTTTTGTGCTTTTAGTTGGTATTCACATGTCCCCATCATGTTAATCTGTGAAGTATTTATTAAAGTGACACGTCTTTAAAGAATCCTTTTGTTTGAAAGTAATTATTTCTTTGTAGTTATGCCTATTATAATCACAGTTATATCTACAGGTAAAATGAAATATACCGTAGAAAAAATGATAGTCTTTGAATAAAATATCTTGATATAACATCCAATATTGCCATCAACAAATTACATTAATAACTGAATATTAATAACAATCCATTTGAAAAGTTCACCTTTAATTTTTTTTGCAATGGTTTAGAAATCAAATTCATTATAATATTTTTTATTTTTTAGTGAAAAATCTGGTTTAATTTAAGTAAAGAAATGAATTTTAGCCACATTAACAGTCAGAGTCCTAAATTACCTATGAGATATATATTTACTTGTTTAAATGGTCAGAATTAAAGTTGCATGAAAAATTAAAAGTAACTCTTCTTCCACTCATTGCCATCCCTCTTGGAAAAACAAATGCAATATTTCCATCACCAGAAGATCTGCTTAAACCATATTATTGCATATTTTTACAATTTGTATAAGAACTTTTTTTTTTATAAAAAGGTAGCAATAACATCCTTCCAGTCATTCCTTGAATGCACCACTGGGAAGAATATCATCCACGTCAGCATGGAACATCTTTTGCAAAAAAATTCTGCATTGCACTTTCGATGTAGATTTTCACTGTTTAATTAATCACAAAAATATGTGCTGCAGTTTGCAGAACTTTGCCATTTTCATAATATTTCTTGAAGCCCAGCCATCCTCTGATAGTAAAGCTGTCATGAGGCCAGAAGTGACTGCAGCTCACTGATCCTGACAATTACTTGTGTAACACACAGAAATCAAATGATTATGCAGAATTATCTGCTCCATAGAAAGATACATTTAAATACAGGTTTATGTATAATTTTATATTTCGCCTTTAGACATGTCCCTTTGCAACAACAAAGAGAATGAGATACAACGGGATTTCTCCACTAGTATTTGTCCTCTGAATATTTGTGGAAACTCAGGTTTTAAATATTTGAAGAAAAATTTTAAAATCTTTGAGAGAGAGAGAGAGAGAGAGAGAGAACATGGATCAAATAATTCTCAAGTCTATTCCAGTTTCTTCCAAGATAATTCTGCTGGTATGAATAGAAAAATCTGTTTGAAATTCTGTGAGTAGAATGGCCTCAGTTGTTTAGCAATAAAATCTTGCGGACTGTGCCTCCTCACGTAGTGTATCTCCTATCCAAGACACATTTATCTATCTCTACTACTTATTTTCTCTACTTTAATTTGAAAGGAATAAAAATATAAAACCTAGAAGGTTGAGTCTTCCTGACCTGAGCTCCCCTCTTCACAGTAAGATAGGAATTATCACTTCGCAAAAGCTCAGCAAACCAGTTACTGACAGAAAGTCCTTTCAGCCCTTTCACCAGTTAGTATCATCAGGCATCTCTATACTCTTTCTTAATGGTACTCGAGGATCATCAAGGGCTCTCTGCATTCCTTGTTGTTCTAAACTGACAATATCAGACACTCTGAATTAGTTAATATCACACAAAAGGTAGTTATGTCAATTTGCCATGCGTGTGCACACACATAGATAATAGCTAGGCAGCCGGTTTGCTGGTATGCATCACTGCTTATCATGCTGATTATAATCATCTCATTGCTACCTTATTCTTCCTCCATCTGTTTGTTGAATCCATCTGTTGTCTACCGTCTTATAATGAGATTGCAACTTCTTTGTGGTAGAGAGAATTTTCTTCTTATTTGTTTGAATAAAGTTAGGAAGAACGGTTTGATGTTATTCAAGGTGTTGCTGTAGTTTAGACAATGGTTCTAAGAATGATCTAAATAACTGATTTTTTTTTTTTTCCGCTCTCAGAGCAGTTTTAGGAAAGATTCATAGACAGGCGTTTTAACTTAAAGGTGTGACAACATGACTAATGGCAAATTGTTTTCTAGGAAACACTTTTTTCTTAAACAGTTCTTTTAAAATAATCTCCCCATCTTTTCAGGTTCTCAGACTTTCTAGGAAAAAGGAAAATTTAGCATGCAAATAAAACTTCTGAAATCCTTTGACTTCAGAGCCTGTGCAACAGATGTCTACTCAGATGATGCAAAGAGATTTCCATTTTTTTATATTGTAATAGCTGGGTTAAAGGAGAAGTAAAAATGTTTTATTATGTTGAATAAATCTAATTTGCTTGGTTAGGATGATCTTTTTTATTATCATTATTTTATTCAGCTAAGCTTGTCTATAATGAAAAAGTGTTTTTTGACTGAAAGCTGTAAGAACAACTCCACAGGAAGGCCATTAAGATGATTAGAGGCTGGAGCATCTCTCCTATAAAGACAGGCTGAGAGAGTTGGGGTTGTTCAGCTGCTCCAGGGAAACCTCATAGCAGCCTTCCAGTACCTGAAGGTGGCCTACAGGAGAGATGGGGAGGAACTCTTGTTCAGGAAGTGCAATGATTGGTGAAGGGTAATGGTTTTAAAATGAAAGAGGGGAGATTTAGATAACATATTAGGAAGAAATTCTTTACTGTGAGAGTGACAAGACTTTGGAACAGGTTGCCCTGAGAAGTTGTGGATGCCCTGTCCCAGGAGGTGTTCAAGACCAGGTTGGATGGGGCTTTGAGTAGCCTGGTCTAGCTGAAGGTGTTTCTGCCCATGGCAGGGGAGTTGGAACTAGATGATCTTTAAGGTCCTTTCCAATTGTAACAATTCTATGATTCTATGAAGATCTTGAAGTTAAAAAAAGTTCTGGTTTCCTTGGAAATTTTAGTTTCTTCATTTATTTGCTTCCAACTTTTATGTTTTTAACTGACAATATAGAAGTCACTGTAAGGAAGTGAAACCCAGGTGAATTGGTCTACTACTCTCTTCCACATCCCAAATTCTCTGCTCTTACCCTGCCTCAAGTGTAAGATGCAGTGAGTGAGAATCGGGCCAGATAGAATCACACGTTGCCCTGAAAACACTTTGAAGCATAGAGGGGACAGGTAACTTACAGTTTCCATGTGGCTGCTTGCTCTCACCTGGTCTGCTGACAGTCTCAAACCAACACATAGGTTATTTCTCCTTTAAATGTTTTTTCTGCACTCCAAGTGCTATGTGAGGATTAAAGAACAACAATATGTAAATGTCAGCAAGACTGCATCTTAATAACTTACAAGAGCATGTTGCAAATTTAAACCTTCTGCATTATCAAGTGACAAGGACTTTTAAACTTCTAAACAGCATTATGAAAAACCATTACAGACTTCACAAACTTTTCATTTTATTTTAGGATTAATTGTTCACTGGGAAAAGGCCATTTTTCTCATGTCAAAATAGCTGCCTACTGCTGATACTGATGAGTTTTGTGAGGAATTTCAAAATCCTGTATAATTAGTTGATAAGAACTTATTAACTGCCATTCGCATCATGTTCATTAGCCCATGAAAAAAACCCTGACTTTTTACTTCTTATCTTTTATGATTTATTTAAGAGATCATGAGTTCAGCTTAAAAATGTTAGACAAAAAACAGTGAAAACCATCCCTTTTATTCTTTAGAAACTGAAAATTCTCTTGCAGAGTTGAATAGGTAGGTAGATAGATGGATAGGTGGATAGACCTACCCCATCATGATTAATTGGTGGTTTTACTCACCAGAAACGTCTGCTTCAGCATAGCCTCAATGTTGACAATAAGTATGTGATCTGTAGATCCCAGGTGAGGGAACTCCCTGAGCCATAGTGCTCAACAAGTGTAGGGAGAGGTCAGCCAAACAGTTCTCATCAACAAGAGTCACACTTGTTATGCAAAATATTGGCCTATTTAAGTTAAAGGGACATTGTCATATAAGAAGGAGCAACCAAACTACTCTTTGTTTTTAATGAAAATTCAGGATTTTTCCTTCTGTGTTGGTGCTTGTAATAATACAAAATAACAACACAGTAGGAGATCTAGAGGACTGAGGGTGGTCAGTGGTTTTGAAGGAGGCTATGGGTAGTTTGTTTTTTTTAAATGAACAATTTTCAGAAAGTTGTTCTTATGCTAAAAATGACTGGAAGTTTATTCGAATGTGCCTGGTTTTTTATTTTATTTTTTTTTCTAAGTGAAATTTGAGTGCATGTTGCATTTTAATGCTTGTACTTAGAACTTGCCTTTGACCCACCACTTGATCTACACAAGTTTGCATCTCAAATCTGAGAATCATAGAAGCTACTGTTTAATCTGTGTATTTACTAATACTACTGGGCTGACTGGGTTTAGGTATTGAAAACGAGCATGTGCAGTGTGAGTTTTAACAGGATATTCAGGAGGGAGAACTGAAACTTGAAATAAAAATTGTTGTCAGACACTGAAATGCAGGCAGCTCCTTGCAGAAACATGTTAGATCTTTACTAGTAAAATCCCTTAATTGTACATGTAATTCTTTTGGGAGTTTTATTACTGTTGTTAAGGGACAATTGGGAATGAAAAGGGAAAACTGTTCTGCAATTTATCACTACAACAACCAAGGTAGCTGTTAAACAAGAACTTAATTTACACTGAAAGGGAACATTTTTAATTTGCAAAATCATAATCGTTTGTTGTTTGATACTTATGAATGTTGTGTTTAATCATACATTTTGTTCAATGATGTCCATTATTCATGGGAAGTTGAGAACTATATGAAGCAAAAAGTTGTATAAATTAATAGAGTTGTAAAATCTCAAGCACTTTTTTGGGTGTGTTTTCAATCACCAAGAGCAAAATTCTTACTGGAAAAAAATGTATGACTAATAACATAAAAAGCCTTGACTTTCACTTGCATTTTGATGTGCGTTTTCACATGACCTCTTTAGGGTAGAACTACAGTCTAAGGAGTTTTACAAACAAGGCAAACCAAAGAGATACGTGGAGGAGCAAAGCAGAAGTATAAACAAGGGTGCAAATGAGAGGAAGATATTTGAATCTGAATGGCCAGTTAATGATTCAATTAGTTTTTCACTTTGTTAAACTATGATAATCCTTCTCTACTAGCTCTCCATATTGAAGCCCGTTGAAAGAAAGAATGCAAAGGATCTTAAGAAAATTCTAAGAAAAAAAGCAAAGCCTTTTGTAAATTGTTGCTGCTTCCCAACAGAATGCTGCTTATGAACAATAACATGGATGCAAGGCAGATATTTTACTGAGTCTAAGATTCTGAACAGGCTTGGTCTGAATAAAAGCTATCAGTGTGAAGTGATTCCTTCAGTTATGCAGGCTGATTGAAGTGCAAGTCTGGCTTCAGGATTGGTGAGAACCTAGAAATTCCTATGCACGGTGACTTACCTCTTTATCTTTCCCTTTTCTTATCATTTCATATTTATCTTTCCACCATACATTTTAATTTTTTTTTCTCTTCTCTACTCTTTCTTTCTTTCCCAACTTGGAAGCTTCCTTAATACACACTAGATACCTTCTCCATTTCTCCATAATATGGAGATAGAGCTTTCAAAAATGCATGTACATCAACACGTATCTGTATGTATGGACCCATATATATATGGGTAACTTAATGTATGAATGCTCTACAAAGATGGCATTCTGGTTTGCAGTTTCTAAAAGGTGGCTGTGCAGATAGTTGACTGCAACTGTTTATTACAACTGGTGCTAGTGAGGAAAAGGTACTGATTAAAATATACAGTGACTGACATTTAGCACCAAGGCATCACTGCACTCCCTGCCCTTTTAAGCGTTGTGATGAAATTAAGCAATGGTTACATGGAGTCAAATAACTGTTAAGTAATGGCTTACATTAATGGATTACTTAAAAATCCTGAGAAGTTATCCGATTACTTTACAGGCCAACAAATAATGCTATTTACTTAACTACTTTTCTTGGCAATCCTGTCATTCCTAACCACAGCGTGAATGATTATTAATGATATCATGGCAGTCATGGTATTCAGTACGGCCTCAGTCTCACTACATAATTTAAATGCCTCATGCAAACAGAGTTAGACACTTGTGATCTATTGCTTCTATGAGAAAGTAATCATGAGCAGACAATTGATTACCATTTTTGGATCCCATAATTTATCTTAACCGTCTTCAGTAAGAAACAAGGTGCTGTCTAGACATAACCTTTTCCAGCAAAGGTAGGTGTTCGTGCTGGTATAGTGTAAGACTTCTGTAGGCTCCATGGGTTCCTCGAGCCTAATCAAAATAAGAATTAATTCTAATAATAGACTAAAATGAGAAGATCTGCCTCAGCATTTGTATCACCCTAAGTGCGTGCAGTTTAAACTGACTTATGTTAATTACCTGTAGTGCTATTATGTAAACCACAGATGGAGAAGAAAAGAAGGCAGTAAATTTCCTCTTGCAGGGAGTGGGCTGAGCAGACAGACGTATGGGAGCTTCACTCCCTCCCACCTCTGCTGGTCTTCCTTCTGTTCCGCCTTGCCCAGGCACACAGGCACAGGCTTCCACACCATGGTGTTTCCTCAGACATAGCCACGTTGGTTGCCTTGTGGACCTATCCTCCTTCACTCTTTCCAGGTTTGCCTAGGCCTATAGCAACAAAATCTGACTCTCTACTTTAAATGGAAGAGTCACATAAGCCGCATAAAACACCTGTTAATGAAAACACTTTTCAACTATTAAGTGATTTTGCCCCTGTACACAAGGATGGAAAGGAAACTAAATAAGAACTTTGTAAATAAATTAGGCTGAAACTAACATTGAAATAAAGCACACAACCACCTTTTTAACACTTAAAATATGTATTAAAAGATGTGTGTAGGTGTTCTGCATTAACTTGGATTTCACATTTTAAAAATTCCAAATGTCGGTAAAGCTATAATTATGTTCCAAAATACTTTTTTTTTTTGACACTATCCTTTGTGGTTTTAATACAATGTATCAAATATTCTCAATTAAATAACAAATGTGTTATGCAACTGGTATTATTATGGAAGCTGATGGGTACCTTCTACTAATCTCTAGGCAGAAACACTTGTCTTTAAAACAATAAGCATAACTTGTAATTTCCTTCCGTGTCATTACTTTAGAAGCAAATGACATGCTTTTTTTGCTAAGCTTCCATTATAACCACTGACGGGGGCATTTTTATTTAATTCAGCAATGCAACAAATGCAATTCATTGCAATACTGTAACATTGCTAACATTTAAAATAAGATTTAGCATGTTTTTTATTTAGTTTGGTTATTTGATTCATTATAATGTTTTTTTTTCATTTTGAGGGTAGTAACTTTTCTTAATTCCTTCAAATTAAGGGGAGCAGTTCTGACTTGTGATGATGTAAAGTCTTTAGACTGATTCCAAAGAGATGAATCCATTCTTTGAATTTCCTACTGAGGAACAAGACCTCAGTTTCTCTCTTTCTTGTTTTGCTTTGTGTATGTATGAAAGAATTGATACAGCTGAATAGAGGTACATGTGTGGTTGTATGTATGTGGAGCTTTATCTCCACATACCTACTTAATAGAATAAATATCCAGTCATATGTTGAAGAGGCAGTTATGTAGAAATAAATACATATGTATGAAAGAGTTAAAAACAATAAAAAGACAAGACAATGCAAGTGATAGTTTAGAGACAGAAAGTATAGTTATAGCCTTTCTTGCCTAGTTTCAGGGCTTCTGACTTTTGAAAGCCTCTAGAAATGAGCCACACAAATAGCCTATTTCATATCATACTTTGCCAACAAAGTTTCTTAATAATTAACTTAGTGCCTTGGTTGTTCACCTATTAATATTTGATAGTATTTTTCCTGAACACGGACCCAGTAACTACAAATGTAAAAAAAAAAAAAAAACCTACATAAAAAATGTATTTCACTTGTGACATTTTAGAGTTAAAAACCTCTGTTCTGTACTGATAATCAATTCAGTCAATTGACTATCACACTTTGGAGCTACTACTCAATAAAGCAACTACAACAGCAAATAAAAGAAATATAAGCAAAGAGCAACTAGCCATTTCAGAAGGCGATCTGTGGCAATGTTTCACAGTAATTTAAAGATACCCATATGAGATGACAAGAAATCAAGTATTCTTTTCCATCCTGCTATTTCTTAATTCTTCACTCGTCTAACATATTCACAGTAATGCTTTACATGCAAATTGCAGATTTAAAATATTAGAGAATAAAACTAAATGCTTCTGAGCCTTTTTTTCTTTTTTTTTTTTTTTTCTTCCCCCCCCGCCCCCTAATGCCTTTTGGTGCAATACAGCATAGATAATTTAGATTCAAACTGCTCTAAGTGCATACAATTAGATTTTATTTAGGTCAGTCACCCTACTATAGACCAACTAATATTTTCACTTTAAATCAAAGTGGAATTTTTCTGGTGCTAATGCCTTCAGAATATGTAGATATAACCCTTACGCTTATACTAGGTAGGGATCTTGGATGTACAAATTCCCCTAGAACTTGACAGAATTCAGTATTCATTACAAAACTGCTTCTATGATNCCTTAGGATCCCTGTCACTACTAAACTGGATTAAGATCATGTTTTCAGATGAGATTAGAAACTAAGAAGCTTGTGAATGCAAAGGTAACCAAGAAGGTATTTTCTTTTCAGAAGGAGAAATGATGTAGCTTAAGCATGCAGAAAAGTGGGACAAATAGAATTTGATAACAGTTGCAGGCTTGTATTATTGTATGTAAGTATAAAGGAGTCCCAGAGTACCAATATAGGAAATAAGTCTTTAAACTAATGTCTTGGGCCATTTGTGTAGAACTACTGTATTATCTTTTCCTCTTCCACAGGGACAGCAAATTGAATTCATGAGATTCCATGGAAATGGTTATTTATTCGTAGCTACTTATAGAGGCCAGGGAATGACTAGATTAAACAGTCCCTACTTCATGGGAAAATAGTCAGGTTTAACCCAAAGAACAGCTGAAAATTACAGTTCAAGTATAGTAGCAGTAAAACAACGAGAGATGATTGGTTTTTAGACCCCAAAAGAAGCTCTTTGGTCTACTAAGATTTTTAGAAGTTCAGATGTTTTTCCCTTCCCTCTCGATCAGCTGTACTCCAAAATACTCAACAGTTAAGCCCATATAAACACTATATTAGCTCTACCAGTTGCAGTGTTCATAGGCATCTCATTGAAAATGTTTTGCCACGAGCTCACATTGAGCACTCATTCTAACACCTCATGGTCAAACTGCTATTTCCTTTTAGCTAAAGTGAAGCAAGCCTAAGAACAACATCTTAAATACTGTCTTAATACATTGCAAAATCATAATCAATGGAGGGGAGAATCCAACAAAATCAAAAATCTTGTAGGAAGCAGAACAGAACAAGCAATTCTGCTTTTTCTCCCTGGAACATACAATTGACAACCTGAGGCAAATGTTTCTAGCACATTGTAAGTAAAAATAAATAAATAAATGAAATACATCCATATAAAATACTAAATACTTAATGTCTGGATTTCCACTCTGTCTTAATATTTTGAATCTATTAGCACATAGGGTCTTGAAACTCTCAGTGAATTATGAATGAAACTCACTATCTACTAAAATTGAGAAAAATTGTCAAATATTGGATTTCACACTATTATTCAACCATTGGCTTACTTTAATTCCTTAATCAAAACTCTTATTACATTTTTTTAAAATGATACACTTCAAACATTAACATAATATTTGCAGCACCTTTTACTTGCCATAGTCAGAGGTAACTGAGAGACAGATACATGCTATTGGACATGAAAGAATATAATTTCCCAAACATAGAGTAATATTAAGAAAGTTAGATATGGACATTAGGAAGATAAAAATCTCTAGAGGCAAAAAGAACAATAAAATTCCTGAAATTATTGCTCCATGCAGGAAAAAGCAAAACCGTTTTCACAGAGCGTGATATATCCTCAAATCAGAAATACAGTAAAACAGATAAATCTTTAATAGACTATTTAATAGATTTAATTTCATAATAAACTTGAGGGTTCACGTAATAGAGCTCCAGTGGTTATAGTTTTACTAGTAAACAAAACAGTGGTCAAATCTAGTTTTGTAACCCTGAAATCCAGTGGCACAGCCTGACTAAATTCACACTCTTCAGCTTGACAAGTCAATGTCTGCATGCAAACTGTCTGTTGGCAGTTGTCCCCACACCATGTTAACTTCTGAAATAGTTTGATAGATCAGGTTCTCTCAGGACACAAACACACTAGGGGTCACTACAGAAAAGTAACTGGATAAATGACCAGATATTAGTATGATTTCAAATTCAGGGAATGATTCCGGCTACAATTTAGTTTACAAACAAGATTTAGCCAGGATTAAAGCAGTGAGGGAGCTGTAAATTCATGATCAGTGCATATGAGGTCTCCTTCAGGTTTCTACAATGTTCTTCTGGTATCCTCTTTTCTTCCTCTACTGTATATGATATCCATTCAGAATCTTTGTCAGTGTAATTGGTGTAAATCCTCTACTGAATGGGAGATTACACAGGATTAATGCACTACCTATTTAGTAGGCTGTAGCCTCAGTTTCTTTATTCTCTTATTTTTCCTCAGTGTGTTGTTTAAAATAATAATAGCAATAAAAAAAAAAAAAAGGTCCTCTGGTTCATATGAGATGCACTTTTTAAAAAGAGGAATCTTTCCTCTATATTTAAGAGAGAACTACTGAAACGAGAAAGTTTCAGCTATTCTAGGACAATATCTTTGGCATGTCAGAAGGACAACAGAGATGTCTGGTTCTTTAAAGGTGGCTTTGAACATCCCTCTTTCTTGGCCTTTTTTGCAAAACATTGTGAATGTTGAGCTAGTAATTTAATCCTTTTGACCCTAGCTTTTTGTCCATAAAGTGGGAATAATAAAGATTTTGCTCATCTCACTTGTGACTGTCTGATTTTTCAAGCTACTAAAGGCCCACTCTGCCTTCACTCTTCGGGAGTACCTTGCTCAGTTTAGTATACGAGGGTTGCAATTTAGAGCACCTGGAGAGTATTATAAAAATACTAATATAACTGCAAAGAAATATTGACAATAGTAAGGAAAGCATGGAAGGTATTATGACTTGTTAAAATTGTTAAAGTTAGTATTTCCTGTTTAATGTAATTCCTGGGCCATATAGATAATGCTTTAAAATGGAATCAAGTTTTATGACTCTTTTTTTTACAGATGGGAAAAATGGGATAGAGAAATGAAGTTATAAAGAAGCAGAAGACTCTACACTGGAACAAGTTTTTCTTTGGATTTTCGGGATGCCCATAAATACTTAAAATATAATATTGCAGTATTTTTGATAAGCAGAACATGTAAGGTTAGGTAATTTATATAGTTTCATATCTTTTAGCTTTTTGGTGTCAACCAGGGAAACATGAACTGAGACAAGGTTAATTCTTCAAGCTTCTGTAATGCAACATAGCAGGGATTTAGTGTTATTAAACCAATAGATTCATAACATTCAAAAAATGAGAAAGGTCACATACACCCAGGGAAACTAACTGCAACTGCTGACCAGTAGGTATCTTTTATCTTAAAATAATTTGTGATCTTAAATGATCTGAGTGATGGAATCAAGTGTGCCCTAATGAAGTTTGCTGATGACACCAAACTGATTGGGGAAGTGAACACCTCAGAAGAAAGACCCACCCTGCAGGAACACCTCGATAGGCTGGAAGAATGGGCTAACAAGAACCTTATGAAGTTCAACAAGGACAAGCATAAGATCTTGCACGTGGGAAAACATAATCCAGGAGTGCAGCACAGACTGGGATTTACAAAGATGACTGTGATACAGGCTGTTCCTGTGCTGATGGTTGCAAATATTATTAAAAGGAGACTTAATACTTTTAGGAAACTGCATTTCTTAGTAGAAAGGGAAAGAAAAATAAAGACCAATTAAACATTTCCAGAGAAGGGTAATGAAACTGGTGAGGAATCTAGACCACAAGTCTTATGAAGAGTGGCTGAGGGAACCAGGGTTGTTCAGCCTGGAGAAAAGAAGGTTGAGGGGAGACCTTACCGCTCTCTACAACTACCTGAAGGGAGGTTGTGGAGAGGCAAGGGTCAGTCTCTTCTTCCAAGTTACAGGGGATAGGACAAGAGGAAATGGCCTTAAGTGGCATCAAGGGAGGTTTAGACTGTATATTAGGAAAAATGTCTTCACTGAAATGGTAATCAAACATTGGAACAGGCTGCCCAGGGAAGAGATGGAATTACCGTCCCTGGAGGTATCTAAAAGACGAGTAGACGTGGAGCCTGAGGAGCATAGTGTAATGGTGGTGGTTGTCACTGTAGGTTTAATGGTTGGGCTTGATGATCTTAGAGGTCTCTTCCAACCTAAACAAGTCTGTGATTCTATTCTGTGATTCCAAGTGATGTCATAAATTGCGCACATGGAATTCACCTGAATACTCTTTTTCTTACCAAAATTTTTAATTCATTGAGGGGAATGGTATTTTTTTCTTAAGCCTTTTTTTCCCAAGGAACACATCTCCTACCCTTCTCCCACAGAAAGTGACTAGTAATTGTTTGGTAGCAAGAGCTGTCTTGCTGACTTTCCTTGTCAAAATCAGCTATTACCAAGCATGTGGCAAAAATCCTACTTCTTAACACAAAAGGTAAGTGGATTTCTGTCATCATGCTATTGTTTTCCCAGAGTGGTATCATCCAAATTAACAGACTAGCAGAAATTCAACTGAAATAACTCCACCGACATGTTTCAGTGGATAGTTTCTGGGTCTTAAGTTCTACATGTGTGCCACTTCTGGCAGGATCAACACTATAATTAACTACTGTTGGTAAGAAAATGTTATGTCTAATAATAAATAATTTCTCCATCATCAACATTTGTCTTCACACAAAAAAAATGTCATCAATAGCCTAAAAATTTACATGGCCTGTCTTGTGTTTAACACACTCATAAATTCTGATAGGAAAGTTTTTATTTTAAATAAATTCATTTCCATTTATTTTTTATGTAAGTGTATGTGAAAATTGAGTCGGTTAAAAAGTAAATAACATTCCAAGCCAAATATGTCAAATATAAATTAATTATCAACCTACCATATAGCATTCTTATGGCAGTTAATCTCTTTGAAACAGGCCATTTCCTTTTATTTAGATGCCTAATCAGTTTTCACGTCTGAAAATCCAGAGTTTTCAATTTAAAGAATGTGCATATATTTACAAAGGGTTAAATGTTTCAATGCATTTAATAAACCACAAAGGAAGAGTTTTCCTTAAAAAACACTTATAAGATTTGAAACAATAGCAGAGAAATTTCAGGTTATATGGCAAGGGAATGACACATCAAACTCCTAGATTTCGAAATCTAAAATTGATTTGCAGGGAAATATTTCTAGATTAATATCTGAATTTCTGCTCATAAACTCCTCTTGAGTTGTCTGGGTGTATATGGCCTTTATATTCAGCTCAAAATGCAGAAAAAAAGAGCAAAAGGCAGAGAAAGAATGTGTGTCCTACCTTTTCCTTCTTTTAGCACTTTACACATTAGAGCTTCTGATTCCTTGGATACAAATTTCAACAGCCGTACACAAAAACTGTTTATATCTGCTTAAAATTTTCCCCCAAGAGGCATGTCTACCTCACACAGAGGAGCATTGTGCAAGGACCTCTGTACTGTCTTTGAGCAAGCTGATGCATCCAGCCAGCCTCAAACAGCTCGGAGCTTGCCCCCAGGTACTGTGTCACCGGTACAGTACCTAGTGCAGACATGCCCTGTGTTTGTTTTCCTTTGGTTCATGCCTCTCTGTGCAAACGCCTCCACCGTCTGATTTTCGGAACAGAAGATATCAAACTGACAGTAGACCTGAAACAAAGCCTGAAGTTGACCTACCCTTTGGAATGCTTCAGTTCAGAGCCGATGTTTGTGTCTGACTCTGCTTGCTCTCTCTGTTACCAAAGCAAAACCTTGGACTGGACACAGGCAAATGCCATAAACATTTGGATCTGAATCTAGATCTTAATAATTTTTATGATTGGTGGCACCATCCATTGCATTCACAGGCCTAGTAAAATTTGAAGTCTTTAGGAGTATTGAATTGGCTAAATTAGATTAAGTGACTGACTCAGACATTAAATACTTTGCACAGTGAGGTAAATCTGATCATCAGTCATTATCTTTTTCATCAGAAGGACTCAGGGGAGTAGCTAAGTTGGAGGTTGTTCGGTTGCCCATACATGGGCATCCAGTGTAATTTGGGATGCCTGCAGCTGCTCTTCCAGAAGGTCTCTAGTCTCCCACAGGTTTTGTGTGGTATCTATCCCTTCTGTGCAGATGTCTCAGATACCCTAAGAAAACTCAAATTACACTAGATGCCTGTGTGTGGTCATCACAGGCACCTGAATCATGGCCTAAGTGTCTACAATAAACCTCTGTCAGACCTGTAGACATCTACAAGGGATAAATTTAATTCAAGATCAAGCCACCTAAATTTAGGTGTCCACATGCAGGTACCTCAAATTACAGTAAGCAGCTATGTATAGACAACTGAGCCAAACCGTTGCTGCCTTTGTGTTTGCTAGTTCTGTGGGAAGGCTATTTTAGATTCTCAATGTCCTGAATGTCACCTGGTACTCACAATATTTTGCCTAAACTTGCAACATATAGGAGGATAATAATTTCTCCAAAACGTTCATCAGGTTTTTCTTCCTCTTATGAAATAATGCTCTCAGTCCCACTCACTCCTTTGTTGAGATGAATTACGACTTGAGTACTGGGGCAGGATTTTCTTTTTCAGGAGTGTGTGAATATGTGTGTAGGTGTTTCAGAAGGAGGAGCCAGACAGAGGAGAACTGAAACACACCTTCATTAAGACAAAATGCCAATGAAATATGTTGTTCCACTCCACACCAATCTTCAAGGCAAAGATTAAAAAATATTTCTGTTTTAAAATAAACAGACCAGAAGCCTTTACCTAGCCCTGTCCAAGTCACTAAAATAGAAGCCTGATGGTTCATATTCTGCAAAGTTTCTCAGGAACTAACAACAGCAGTTGTTTTATTTGTTTGGGTTGTGTTTTGTTTTGTTTTATTTTGTTTTCATTTCTTTTCACATTTGTTGCTATTGAGAATTGGATTTTTGTTAGCTAAACACACTTATAAACCCACTAAATACAGTTACCATGCAATTAAAGGTATGTGCAAACAAATGTGCTATGCACTTGGATAGTTTATATTTGTGATCTCAATAAACAAAAAGAAATAAAGAAACCCCTCAGTTTTTGAAAAACTAAACTGTTCTATTTAAAATTAAGCAATGGAGATATGTAAAAGGTGCATCACTGAGTTGTGAATTATATATATTCTTTAACTAGGTGGCTTTGCTACCTTGCTTCTTTTTTGGATTTTCCTCTGGAGAAACCACTCCTTGCTGAAGGTAAGGAGAGAGGCCAAAGAACCTGAATTTTTATGGAGCAGATGATTGATTTCACACGATGACAGGGTTGTTCCCCCTGTAACGAGAGAATTCGGCCTGTGACTGTCTGCAAGAGGTTACTGCAGTGATCCCCAGTTCCAGGTTTTGATCCCCTTTGCTCTCTCCAGTACAAATGTGGATCAGCCCAAGTTCAGTCCACTGACTTTAAGTTTGCAGTGAGTCAGAATACGTCCCCCTTTTTTAAATGTTTCTGTCTCAAGAGAGCTTTGAGCTGTTTATATTCATGGTTACTCTCTGTAATTTTACTTACACGTCTCTTTTAACATTTTCAATTACATCAGATCCTGTTGCCTGTAAAACTGAAAGAGAATATGTGCAATCCACTCTATGCACTATTGAAAAGTTAGTTATCCAGATAATTTACCTTTCCAGCTTAAAGACTGGAATGTGAAGGTCAGAAGCATAGCTTTTTTCAAGCCTTAGTCTGGTTCACTTCTCAGCGGAGTTCACTGTAATGACCTCCTGTAGCCCTTATTAATTGAAAGTAAGTCACTTGGATTCCATTCGCCTTGTGTCAAGAGCTGCAGCCCTCTGGGATCAGTGGAGGAAGCTGACAGTACAATATTCCTAGTGAAAAAGTTCAAGATACTAAATACGGTGCCTTCCCTGACCGATCCTTCCAATCTTTGGTTTGTTATCCTTTCTGATTCACAATGGAGATCCTTTATTCTCTACTTTATTTTGAGGCAGGTGGCTGAATTTGGAAAGGGGCTGGTACTGCAGGGTTACACCCTGAAGTGATATAGGATTATAATGAGGTAGTGTGGTACAAAGAAGAGCAGGGATGAGAAGTGTTCTTAACCATAAATTCTGAGCTAGGCTACAGGCAACCCGGAGCTCTGAATGGGTACTGCTTAAAATAAATCATATCAGAAATTATTAAAAAACATATGCTGCAGTGGTGGTTTATGCATTGAAAACGTCTCCTCCAAATCTCTCCCTCTGTTGTGTTGAATGATTTAATACAAGCAGATCCTGAAAGTTAGATTCTTCAGCAATCTGTTGGTTGGTGTAACTCTGCCTTGGCTGAGGATCTGATCTGAAGGTTGTTACCATCTCCATTTGGGTCTTTTTACGTGTTTCCAGAAGCTGCTGCTTGTTAGATGTTTGTCCCTGGTGAAAGTAAACGGAGATTATCCAGTGGAGAGACACAGGCAACAAGTACAAGTTTATGGTTTATACTTCAGAGTGTTTAAGGGCACTGGAACCCAATAAATCTTCTATATTAATCTATGGCATGTCATAAGTTGTTAACTTTCAACCCAGATATTCCTCTTTGGGGCTATGTAATGAGCTAAACCAAGCATTTTGGTCCTCTGGTGCCTGAAGTGGTAAATGTCACAAACTGGCACTGGCCAACAAAGTCGATGAAAAATAGTTGAGGACTGTACAAGGTGATTTTTGTACTATGCTTCAAAACAAAACAAAACAAAACCCCTGAAAAGATTGCAACGTTTCTGTCATCTAGATGTGGGCAAAAATGTATCCCTATTCCCAAATTTTCTGATTCTTGAAGAGAAATGACTCCTGAAGAAGACTGAGTGACAATTATTGTTTTTATGCAGAATTATGTTAGTGGTATGTTGAGGGCACTGTAGAACATACTTTTATGGGATTTCTACATGTATCATAGATTTTAAAGCCTGAGAAGACTACTGTGGTGGTCAAACTTTTACCTTGATTACATCAGTTGTTATTGTTGCTAGGTCATGGTTGATCCACTGCTTTGATAGAAGGTTGTTCCTGTATTTAATGTCTTAGTTACATTTATTAATTTCACTTCTAAATTGTGTCTAATTTCTGTTCTTAACAATACGATGTTTTTTATGTCTTTATCAGCTGTCTTCATGGGTCTGTCACTAGCAGGTACAATTATACTCTTCCTAAACCTTGGTGGTTCCTGCTGATATCCCATCACTAACAATGCTCTTTAGACACCAATCAGCTAGTTAAAATATGAGCTACTAATTCCCTGTAATTCATGTTGTTTAAATAATCAAAATCTTAAAACAAAAAGAAAAGTAAAAATTATATGGAGAAATCAGAAAGTGATAAACAATGTTGATTTAATCAGACTGGCATATAATATTTTTGTGTTTTTTCTGAATTAGACAGTAATATTCCCATATTATCTCTTATTTTCCCTAACATCCTATACGCAGTTTGGAAGACTCAGAATGAAATGAGTTTCCTGAAAAATATCATGTATATCTGTCCATAAATGGTATTTTATTTTAAATAAAATATTTTGAGAGTTTATGAGAGAGAATTAAATGGAACTGATTAGAAAGTTAGCACTCCCATTTCTGAGTTACACAGTACCACTTTTTTTTTTTTTTTTTTTTTTTTTTTTTTTTTTTTTGAGAAGTGATATATAATGAGACATCAGAATTCAACAAGAGTGAATTGGAGGCATTAATTTACTCAGGACATGCAATTCACTGGGATCATTGCTACTGAGCTGGAAAACTTATTCAGGGAGTGCTTTCTGACATGAATCTCTACATGTGCTTCTAGGACATGGTCTGTAATCGTGAATTCTGAAAATGACAAATCAAAATAATTCAAAAATTTTCATTTCTTATCCATTCTCCAAATCCACTCTGCTCAGGTTCTCAAACAGCAGACTGAATGGCAGATTCAGATGCTTCATATCAGATATGTCAGCTTCACTCTACATCAAAAGAAACCTTTTTCCGCCCACATCTTTTACAAGTTGCTTCTTCGTTTGTATAAACCTGGAGAAAATTAGTCATACTTTTGTTATAAACTCTGGGTTATATATGAATAGGACAAGTAGGAGATAAACACACAACTTTTTGTTTGGAAAGGAATCTAAATCTGAAAGATGACATATGCATCTGAATATGACTATTATGATGCTTAACATATGTACAGTGTTGACATGCCTGGTGCACACTTAAGTCTTTTGTGGTAAATTTCATATATCATGTACCTTTGATCGCCTCATATGTTTTAGCACCCTACCCTGTCTTTGTTTTATTATTTTTGTGATGGATGATTGCAGCTGCTCAGTGGAGTGGAATGTTAGAAGTCTCAACGAAGAAATGTGGAGTTGCTTGAAATCTGAGGTTTGAACACCGGATTTTAGGTAAAAGGTACAATAAGTAATGACTGGCTAAAATAGGAGATGTTTGATTTCAATTTGAAAATTTCTTCTACAGTGGAATAAGGTATTTCTTGCTGTATGTGTATTCTAAAAGGTTTCTGCCTTTGACATTCAACATTCTTATTAAAAGGAAGAAATATTTTTATATCGTTTAGAATTTTCCCTCTCCTTTCAAAAGCTGGAAAATGGTACTCATTATACTGAAGTAGATGGCTTTTTCAGCTGTGGGAAATAAAAACAAAACATCAACATAAAAAAAAAATGCCTCTGCAAATGTCAGGACGGTTTTATTGATAACTGCTTGAGATAAGCTGTATTTTAAATATGTTCCTGACAACTTGGAAAGAGCTCACCAGAATCATATATAAGTACAATTCAAAATGTGAAGAAAAAAAAAAAACCCAACACATTACAGTGAGACAAACTACTTACTTTTCTTATCATGGATAAGTCCACGAGGTAATTCAGCATGTTCAACACATGTCTATAGGGAGGGCAGGTTCTCTTTCACACTTATTCTCTTTGATTACCAGTTTTGCTGCAAAAGACAATAAAAACTTGTGGTGGAAAATTGATGAAAGGTTTTTTGAAAGGTTTTTTGGTTTCTTTGGGTTTGCTTTTTTATTTGTTTGGGGGTTTTTAACGTATAAGATGTAGATTTTCTTATCATGAAACTAAATAACCTTCTCCAGGGGTGTATTGAATTCTCCATTCCCACCTTAAACAAAAGAGGTGATAACTCTTGTTTGACATATATGAAATCTATGGCCTGAGTTAAGTGGAAGGTCACACTAAGTGATCATAAATCCTTCCTGTTCTGAAAAAGCTTATATTTATGTATTGGTGAGTAATGCAGATTCATCAGTGATTTTCTTATCCCAAATGTATGGTAATAACATATTTTTACTACATCGTCCTATTAACATAAGAATTTTACTCTGTGTATGTATAAATGTATATATACACACAGAGCATGCATACGACCTTACGCAATTGTTAAATTATGATACATTGTTATTAGGTCAAAGCTCAGTTCTGACAAATCTTTCTCATGGATCTTAATATGACTATCCAAATAAGATGTGCGATGGCCAAATGTTCATCAAGAAGGCAGACTAAGTCCCTCTGAAATCAATTGGCAGCTTTTCCATTAACTTCAACAGGTCCTACTTATAACTTTAATTTAACTTCTAATTTCATATATACTTATCCAAGTCATCTTGTGAAATGTGAAAATGTTCTCCTGTCCTAAGTGATTAATAAAAGTTAATGTTCCAAATTTATTTGAATCTTTTTTAGTCTATCTTTAAATAGATATAAATATACTTTTTTCTTATAAGAGAATCTAGATTTTAGAAATTTACATAAAACTATAAATTATCAGGGACTTCTGTTGCTTTTCAAATGAAAATAACGTCAGAAAATATTACCCTGGTTTATATTGTACAATTAAAAGAGAAGCATTGCAAATGAAGAACTCTCAACTCTGTACTACAAACTTTGTGATTATTCAATCTCTGATTAAGAAGGGGAACAGGCACCTTGGTGGTCCACTTAGCATTAAGCAAAGTAATTTTTCCTGTGGCATTAACCTAAACCCAGAGCAATTGTGGTGAAAGTTACTAAACCTATGTATAATGAAATAATGTTTTGGTTTTGTTTTTAAATCCTTAGTTGAAGCATGAGGTAATTTTCTTTCTATTGCTAGATACAAAGTCTTACAAAGATAGTTTTTAAATGTATGGAATTATTTTTAAAGATTTGCATCTGAAAAATTATGAACCATATAGAAAAGCTTTGATTTGGGAAAGCAAACAAACAAACAAAAGAACTTCACTCAAACCCAGAATCACCATAATTTAGATCCTTAAGAAGAAACGCCATTTTTTATCTTTTTATATAATCTTACATGTGTAAATATACCATGAGATTTTTTTAGCTGTTTGTGTGTAAGAGTAATACAGGGCAAGAAAACCAGAAAAAATATATAAGTCAGGGAATTGTAAGTCACACTTTAGTACTGTGCCATTGTAGGCACTTCACTTTCTTTGACTGAAGCTCTGTGTGTAAGAACTACATGTGGAGATTTGCCACATACAGCTTCCCACTAATGGTAAATAGTGTAATAACTCATATCCGAAGTTATAAGATTCTCTTAACAATTTATTTGTCACAAGACATAAGAAATCACATAATAAAAATCAGAGGAAGCCATTCCTGAATAATCTATCAATTAGAACTACAAATAATCTCAAATAGAGGAGGTGATGTAGAGCAAATAATTTCCAGCAAAAAAGTATATTGAAAAAGGTAGAAAAGTCTTAGATTGTTTCTCTGGAGTCTCTGTGTTAAAGGTTTGATAACCAGCTATCTTGACATCAGGTTAAAAATTCAGAAGAATATAACAGGAGAAAATGATGGGATTTTTTTCTAAAAATCACAGAGAAAATTTGCAGCTTTCAAAGACTATTATTTGGGGCAGGGGAAAAGTAGATTTTCCACAATAAAATTATTTCAACAGTTCTGTTACATTTCTGCTATATATTATGAAGTAGCACACAAATGTATGTTCTCTAACCAGAGATGTACAATCCGTGGCCTTATTGCAGGAAAACCTGAAGCTCTTCTCCTTGTAGGTGTGGTTATTTTATAGGTTAGAAATTTAAGGTTTAAAATAAAATGAACTGTATTTTAATATTACAAATGAAAGCACCTTCTTCCTGGCCACACCTGTGCAGTACAGAACACAAATCTACTTTCAACAAAGAGCTTGTGAAAGGTTATTTCTGTAAAAAGTTCAGCTCATATTTATTTGCTTGTTTCACTTCTCAGAGAATGTTTTGATGGAGATCAACGTCCCGGTAAATTGAGCAATATATTTAAGATACCACAGTTGCTGGGATAACAGATCAGTGGAACCCATGGGGAGTTGTTATCCATTTCCGCCTCCTCTCTACCTCTTTCTCAGCAATGACAGTAATTATGTCATTCTTATGCCCTTGGAAAACTTTGTTGTAAATGCCATTATTAGATTTGGGCAAAATGCCTTTGCCATTTTGGAAAAATACTCAAAGTATACTTTTTTTCCTAATCCTAAATGAGGCCAACCATCCAAATCATTAAGAAAACAAATGCTCAACAACTGTCCACACAAAGTAATGCCGTTTGTTCATGTTAAAAACCTTCTTCTTTTTTTTCTCTTTTTTTTTTTTTTTCTAATTTCTAATTAAGCTTTTCACTTAAAAAAAAAATCTATTTAATCAGTTGATATCTTACAAAAAACAAATTCAAACAGAAACAAAATACCATTTTTGCTTTCAAACCAGTAAGACATTTTTGCAATTAAAAAATCCAAGGAAATAGATATGTTAAATCTAATCTTGTAAACAATTTTGCTTTCAGCAGATAGGCATTATCTGCCAACAGACACTAGGTCTTGTGTAAGGTTTTGATTATTTTGATTAAAATTTATATTTTAGTGACAGATGATCTCGACAAGTACTGTCATTAATCTGTGTGACTAACAAGCTGTAGAACTGAACTTAATATTTTCTAAGGTAAGAATTCAGATAGTTTAGTTTTGGTTGTGTGTATTTGGTACCTCAGGTAAAAGCAAGATAGTATGAGGGGTTGAATAAACCTCATTAATTCTTATTTACTAGTAGGACCAAATACCAATCACAAGGATTCCAGCACCATACAATAACCTTAAACATTCACCTTCCACAATTTAATGATGGAACTGAACTAAATCATAAGCAGACTGAGTACTTAAGATGTCTGGTATCTATTATGTTTGATTTTAAGATAAAAAAGTCCAAAGACCCAGAATTGTGCTGCCAGTACCCAATAATAGCTAAAAGTTCAAAAGTTTTGTAAAGAAGAGACACAGTGATGAGGGGACAGATTAGCTATCTGTTTCCTCATCGTTACAGTACCTTGTCCCTGCAGATGTCTGACTAGTTTAAGGTAAGAAAAAACCAAAAGCAAAACAAACAACAACCCAAAACAGCTTGCCAAAAAATAAAAGAGTCTGTTAACTATCTTCTTTGGTACGCTCCATTGCTTGCTTATAGGTGCAGATGGGATAGAGTGAATAGGTTTATTTTAGTAGGGGAAGTGAGAATACAGGTTAATAATTCTCAGTTGCAGAAAACAGAATAACTAATTCTAGATTTTAGCCATTCAAGATTTCTTAGCTTCCATTTAAAAAACCACAAGGGGACTTAGGTATTCCTCATTGTTTCAGTAAAGTCAGTCCAGATTCTTTAGCACTGAAACATTAATATTAAGTCTACAGATTGGTGTTTAATTTGATTTCATAGATCAGTTAGGCAACCAAGGGAGTAGATAATTGGATAGTTGCAGTCAGCTCTTCACTGTAGAGGGTCTTTTACAAATCTGACAGTTCACTTATTTTGGGGATTTAGTGGTTGAATAATTCACTGTAGAGAATCATTTTCAGACCTTGTAATAACTTCTCAGAGCCCTTTAAGCAGAGGTAACTGCTAACTAAAAAGCTATTCCAATTTTGTTTCTAATGCAACTGTAGGTGTTGATGACCCTATAAAACCCCTCAGTGGCATTGACCAGACTATGTTAGCTGTCGTTTATCTTCTCTAATGTGCTATTATGGCCGGTTTGGATACTTTGATTCTCTGTCCCTCCAGCTGATTTCCTGGAAACTGGACTGTTGAAGGAGGATCACAGGATCATTGTCTTTGGGATTCACTCCCTCTTGTGGCAATTAGTCACAGTCATTGTTGTGATTTGCACACTTTGTATCATCTTTTTTTTTTTTTTTTACAGCTATTTTATTGTTATTGTTGCCTGAGAAAATGGTTATGCCAGTATTTTGGCTGGCAGTTGTAAAGAAAAATGATACACTATTTTCACTTTCAGTATTTGTTCGTGTATGCTCACACATCCTATACACAAATTGTCACTCTATGTACAGTAGTAAATAGTCACATCACAAACATTTAAGTACATTGACTCATTCTAAAGTAGAGAAAAAAAAAAATCTTTCCTGAAATATTTCCTGATTATGTTTCTAAAAGGCTTACTTTTAAAGCCTTTGTTCTACTGCTGCTAAACTGACTTATTTCAGTGACAGTCTGCTGCAGATTCTCCATAGGAACATATAAGGCTTCATGATACTGAACGTGTTTTGCAAAGGTAGTGCATGCACTGCTGAATAATGAGGCACTTAATATTCTGCAGAATGTCAAGCTTTTCAATTTATGACACCCAAGTTACTTCACCATACTGGATAAAACTGGGTGGTTGTTTTGTTTTTTTTTAAGTAACTTGGAATTAAAAAAGAAATTGGACACTAGATTGTGGTTTAAAATCACAGTCCATTAAAAAATGTTTTGATGGAACTGTAAGGTTATCTGGAACGTCTACTGGAATAGGCAGGAGAGTGGCCATGTGCTAATGAAGGAGGTGTGGCATGTGGTGGGCATAAGGGTACAAGATATTACAGTTTTATAGGCACAAAAAGACTTACAAGATTAGCTGCTGTAACAAAAAGAGACAAAAACTAGCTTAGGCAAAGAACTTAGTATTTTTGTAGTAAGAGCAGACTAGAAAGTGGGTTCAGAGGCTTCAGGAGAGAACAGAACCTCATCTGTCCCCTCTGCCTATATTTCTCTCCCCAGTTCCTTTCCATATGTTGATTTAACACTACTGGTCCCATTATATAACTTCCAGCAAGAGTGCTAAGATCAGAGAGATAAATTGTTCAGAGAATTAGCAGAGTGTGAACAATGTATACGACATGTAGTACACAAATAAAAAAAAAGATGAACTGTATCAATTTTGAAACAAGTCCTTAAATCTTCCGTGCTGTCAGCACAGAGAAAGTGAAAAATATGAATGGTTATTACTTTCTTTTTTTTTGGTTTTTTTTTTTTTTTGTTTTTGTGGTTTTTTTTTTTTGTTTGTTTTGTTTTCGTTTTTTTTTTCTTCAAGAGCGTTCTATCTCCTGTGAAGGAAAATTCTGAAATTAAATATTTTAGAGGGCCTTCTGGACAGCGTAAAATGTATAGTATATGGCAAGTTTTAGGGAGCCTGTGAAATGTTATTTATTGATTTTTTTCTTCTGCGTTTAAACCTTGCAGAGAGACTAACAGTTGAAAGTGCTAAACTCCTAAGAATTAAACATTCTTATAATTACATCTGGCACTGGTGTTAAAAAACAACAAAAAAAAAATACTGCTTCTTTTGAGTTGGAAATTAACCTCCTGCTTCCATATTCTTTCCCAGTTTTATGAAAAAATGGCAAAGAAGAGAGAAATCTACATAATATCCTTTAAAAAATTATGTTAAATGTTTATTAAGAATGTCTGTGGTGTAAATACTGGAGTCTTTGTGGGAACTTCTCAGTTTGAAAAGCAGCAGCACAAGGACACCTCCAAAATCCAAGGAAGTCCCCAGACAAAAGAGCAACCAAAACCTGGTAAATTAATTTGTCTGGAGGCAAATCTGGACACAAATTGGTGCCATTAAAACAAATGTACTGCAATTGAAATGCAACCTAGATCCATAAGAACAACCGAATGTTAACTGAGATCCCTAAGAACACTAAAGAGATTTATTAGTGACTTTACAATGAATGCTGAATGAATTGATAATGATAAAGTCCTCAAATTTTCTTAGTAAATGGCTTCCAGATGTTCACTGTTCCCATTATTGTGGGGAATTCAAAGACTCATGGACACATATGAGGGCAGATTAATATTCTTTCAGACCATTATAAAACAAACTATTTAATCAATAGTGTAGATGCTGGGAGTGTTTTAATATTTTTGTTCATCTAAGGATCACTATATATGAATATTTATGAGCCTGAAGACATAATTATTTTTTCATTAGGTTCTTAATAATGACTAAATCTACTTTTTAAAAATCTCACAACATACCTGTCCGCATTGCAGATACCCCATGTAATTTAAAAGTCTGGACAAGACATATTACTGACTTCTACATAACAGAGATTTCATATATGTGAGAACTAAGAATCTCAGACTTGCTGGATCTTGTTTGTACTCAATGTCCTTATGAAAACTTGTTGTATTCATTACTGAGAAGTACTTCCTTCTTCAAGTGATAGATTTATATTAAGTAATTGATTAAGCCTGAGATTGCTTTTATGTAAATTTAGCCATCAAAAATGAAATGTCTTGTCTTAGTTTTCTGTGTAGACAATGAAAAGACACATTCTTCCAGAGGGTGTTTCTGTCTATCTCGGAACAGATATCAAAGGCAGTTGTGAAGAATTGTCCTTCGGGAGTTTGTAATTTGCCTTCAGAGGGTCTTAGCTTCAGGGACTACAGAAGGAGCCTAGATGATTAGCTTGACACTTAACTCTAATCATTAACGTTATATGAAAGGAATCATACCCCTAAATTATTACAAGCATTACAGTGTGAAGGGCCACTGATCCATCTACTTGACTCAATAACTAATCTCTGACATAAGTATGAAAGAGATACTTGACAAGAAGACACAAAAAATCAAGCAGTGGACAGCTAAAGAACAATTTTTCCGTATGGAACTTTTCAAGTTGATTAATAAGACCTTGGTTTATGTCTTCAAGTAACTGGATGAATATGAATCCCTATCTTTAGATGTTAAATGTATTAATTTTCCCTGGAGATAAAGAACATAAACCCTGAGAATAGGATTTCAGCACTTTGTTTAAGTGTAGTTAAAAAACTGTGCTGTATCTTTATGAAATGGGGAAATTCTACTGCTCTGACCTCTATCACAGCATAGCTCCTGGTGATGAATGAACTCTGTTGGGGCAGGTAGTTCAATGTCGCATTCTGCCTTGAAAATACAATGTGACCACACTGCTCCTAAGGCAAATATTATTTCCCCCTTCAGAATACTCTGCTGCGAGTTATAATTTGCACATTCCAATCAGTCATGCAGTGAAAAGTTAAAGGGAACCCTGTACAGGAAATCAAGCATAATGGATTATGTTTCGTGCTACACTGTTCAGTATTAAGCACTGGAAAATAAGACATATATGATATGGAAAGAAATCCCATGTGCATTTGAGTACTTCTTACACATGAGGGCTTTTCTGTAGCAAATTAGAATGACATAAGAGGAGGGAGATTGTATTCCTAACGTGCAAACAAACTGACATTTAAATTATCCTCTAGACATAGGTACTGTCGTTGCACTAAAGCTATGATATAATTATATTAGTTTCATAACAGTTATAATGTATATAACCTTGCTCAATGTTAAATAATTATGAAAGGCACTAACCTTTGTACTGACACATTATGCTCCACTGAAATACAAAAGTATATTAAATACTTGGTTTATTTACCATTACTGTTAGGCCGATTATTAATTTAAGATGACATTTATAATTAATACTGTTAGAGTTTACGCCTTGAATTAATGCATGACGCTCCTCAGATAAACAACCTGTCTATATTGTATTTACAGAAATAAGCAAGTTATAAACTGTTTTACAATGAAGGGCTAACCCATGTTTTGCTTTCAAGAACTTTTTGCATTACATTTGCATTGCATTAAGTAGTAGATGATCACACAAATCTACAAACTTTGCAGTTTCAGAGGTTCACAAGATGAGTACCCAATAATATTTTATTCTTTTTTGTTGCATTCTTTCTGTTCAGGATTAAAAACATTGAACTACACTCTGGAGAAATCTTGCATAGAAGCTTCAAATACCTGGTTTTTAGACATTTCAGAGCTCATAAAACTTAGAGCTTGCATTGGTTTCCTCTAAATATAAGGAAATGTGATGTGTAATAGTTAATCTGACTTCGAGGGAATGCCTAAACATGGCATTCTATTCTTATTTTAGACACCAATTTTGATATTTTTTGTTCTCTCCTTGTTCAGCAGTGTTGCAGTGATCCCTAAAAAGTACTTCTATTCTCTGTCTTTGAATCAACTTTATCACCCCAATGATCCAAAGAATCTATTTCTAAACTTTACCAATTTTACATTACATTGCAGGAAGTGTTCATTACCTTTGAATATAATGAGTGGAAAATGCCAGGCTTATTTTCATAGAGGCAGACGGTGACTGCAAAAACTGCCATCCATCCTACATTTCTGGGTAGGTCTCTATGCAGAGTGTGACTTGAACTACTATTATTACTCATTCTTGGGCATTGGAAGACCTCATTACTAGTGTTAAAAAGAGGAAAAAATCAGCAATGGGTTTCAAGCAACACCTCTTGAAGATTTTAATGTGTCTTTCACCCCACTTCCGCTAAATTGCCATGGCTCTGAGATGTCTCCAGTGCCATACAATGTTTAGAGTAGAGACTCAAAAGATTCCTTCAAAGGCTAAAATCCATCTGGAACTGATAGTTTAGTTCCAGGGACTTTAATACCATTTTCCCTCTTGTTAGTCAGAGGAAATGAAATTCATTGATCATATACCTAAAGCATACCACTTAATACAAATAGTAAATATATTTGAAATGATAATTAACAAGGAAATTTTATATCGTTCACTTCCAACTAAGCTTTATGATAAAAATAATAGTTGGTGGGTTTTTTTAAAGTAAAATTCTTATACTGGTTTAAATTATAATGGTTTACTGTGTATGAAACTAGTTAGACTGAGAAGACTGTACATATATTGATAAACTTAACAGGTCCCTGTCTTTAAAAAAATAAACCTTGCCCTGAAAAAAAAAAATTACCACTAAAAAATTATAGTTAGTTTGAAATTTGGCCAAGTACAATTTTTAAATTATAGAAGTGGCATTTTGTTAATTGATGTGCTCACATTAAGTATTTAAGATGATAATGAATTATTTTCTATACTCTTAATTGAAATGTTACAACATACTTGGTTACTATTTAATTAGAAAGCACATTAATTATATATTAAGGTCTTCATTGTTTATATACTCAAGTCTGCTCTTTGAAGGGAATTCAGTGGTAAACAAGCCAAGGCTCAACAGAGCGTTCTGGCATGAAGATGCAACAACACCATTGTTGTTGTGACTTCCTGTGATTTGCATGGGCTGAGCACGGATCAGTGAACAACTTTATGGAAATTCAGACTGCCATATTCAAATGAGTCATAAAAACAGGCGGCTCTCACAATATTCAGAATGTGTTATGTATACTTGCCCAGACACAGACAATGTGCAATCATACAGAAAGATGTTGTATTAGTAATTACCATGGAACATCCTTAATGCATAATAAAGCTAAGGAACCAATTGGAGAAGAAACAAATTACCTACCATTAATTTCTTCTGGTGTAGTCTATTCCAGTTTTCTGAATATTATTGAAAAAAAAAAAAGTTAAATGTAAAATAGTAGCTTTTTCAGATGTATTTAAATTATTTTGTCCTTCTGGGAGGTTGTGAATTTTGGTAACTTCTTCTCCAGCTATGTATTAAATTCATGTATAAAGGTGGAAATAAGTTTAAGTAGCTTGGAGCTTACAATACTCAACAAAATCTCTACATTAACAATATGTTGAGAAAAAAAAAAGAAAAAAAAAGAAAAAAAGGAAAAAAAAAAACAACAAGCAAGCAAATAAATTGTCAAGCCCAAAGAAATCTCTTGGTAAGATGCAGGTTTTATGCGGGGTACAATTTAGAAATATTCTAGCAGAAAAAAAAGGGAAAAGAAGTTCAAATTCTTTGTCAGTCATAAAGGTATCATGGGAATTATTTTTTTATTATTATTATCTGAGGTATTTAGAGTGTGTTAGTGAGGTTAACTTCCTATCATACTTGAGTCAATGTAGGACTATATAAGGGAAAAAGTTCTACTTTCTCAGTTTTGCTGCTGACTCTTTTTCAGTTTTTACAATATGTGCACAGTGCTTTATTTTTTATTTTCATTCCTATATTTTCTGATCTCTTTTCAAATATAACAAGATATCAATCCTAGACTAAATATGTTAGGACTCCTTTTCCCTCTGACATTCCTTTAGTTCTGCTAATATTTTTCTGTGCTTGGATCTCAGTATTTTTGTCATCTCTGAGAGGAGACAGGGGAGTAGGTGGAACTGGAAGACTTGTTAGCTAGAAAAGATTTGACTGAATTCCAATGCTGAACCAATTCCCTGCTTCTTCCTTTGGCTGGAGAAGGATGAGATATTAACTGATTTGCTATGGTATGTGTGCAAACCCTGAAAGATTTTCCTTAAACACATGAGAGAAGAAATTCCCCAAATCATCCCCTAATGGCACAAAAATACAAAGCTAAGAGGAAGAAGTACCAAAGAAAGAAGCAGAAGATCAAAGTAATCTTAGGTTTTAATTTACACTTCTTTTTTTTTCAAGTGACTACTGTGTGTGAAAAACAGGCTTCACCCAAAACGCAAGTGGCATTTTGTTACTGGCTTCATTAAGGTCAGGAATACACCTCTCAACCATAACTTAAAGAAATTTTGGAATTAAATTTGAATTATATCTGCCACTGAAGTGGAAGTTCATCTAATCAGATAGATATTCCCTCAGGTATGACTAACTAATTTGTGTCAGAAACTAACATAATTCCAAGGAAAGAAATGTAATTTTATATAAGAAAAATTGTACTATATATCTGGTAAATCTGGAAGATAGATTCAAAGAACTTAGTATCAAAAAGGACATTGATGCACAGCCAGCTTGACTTCCTGCAGCTGTTTCCATCGGAACAGCTGAGAAGTGGCTTCTGGAGTGGTCATGATCCCTTTCTCATCACCATGTCTGTATCAGTGACCATACTTGAGAACCTCATTGGGAGGGAGAGAGGGAGAGAGGCAGGCAGGAAGAGGTATAAAAGTGTATTATATGAATAAAATAAGATCTTGTGCCATTTCTACTTTGCTGAAACTATATACTATGGCAGAAGTTCACCGAAGATGGTAGCAGGATCTAATTGACAGAATAACAATATTAACCTGGGTACCAAAATTATACCTAGTAAAGCACTCCTATTAACTTCAAAGTCTGTCCCAGGCTTGTAGTATGGTAAGTGCGGATTTGTATCATGCAACCTATTGTGTTATATTATCTATATGCATCATTTTGCTCCATGGCAAAGGTGCAGTAGAATACTCACCAGCCGAAGGAAGTAAATTGCTGTACCTTGCGTTCACCATGAGAAAACGAACCAGAAAAGTTGTTACTTTGCAGTAATAGTTAGACTCATACAAATTCACTACTTACCTTACTCACAGTGATTTCCCTTATGCCGGTTCATGTGGGACTGTGAATGGGTTTTCTCATATTTACATAACTCTTTGGATTTATATTTTGATTTCTGGATTTTTATGGTTATGTTTCAACAGATTCTACGTCAACTACACTGGGTGACGTGGAGTTAACTGAATTAAGAGTGGAATTCAGTCACAGCTGTGTATAAAGCAGTGAAAGTGATGTATATTAGACTCTACTAAGGGATATACTATTGTACTAGAGAATATTTCTCAGCCTTATTATGCAATGGATTTAACCTGTCACTAAAACACCCTTTAAAAATTGTTTAGAAACAGGTGAAAATTGATTTAATTAGAATCTAAACAATGCAAAATGTGATCAGAAATGGAAGTACATTAATGTAAATTCTAATCACATAAATATGCCGGGTGTTTTATTCTCCCTTAGAATATTTCTGTAATCACAGATGACTTGGATTCTAGGGAACAGTCTTTTCCTATCTGGAGGTCTGTAGCTGTGCTTCTGATATGAGTCGCTTCGCCTTTTCTTTAGCTGATTTAATAAAAGCCTGTACAAAATAAATCTCTGACACTGAAATTGCCCCAAAAGACTCATGATGATTGGATGTTTCATGACCCAAACTGTTTTTTATTTAAACTCCAAAGCTCAAATATGGATATATAAACCTGTTTCACTACATGAATCTGAATATTTCTCTATTTTACTATAAACGTATATGAATTATGACATGAAAAATCATGTTTCAGAGCACTAATGCTTACGATGTCATTTCAGTTCTAGTGAAAACTTTTACAAAACCAATTCAAGAGACACACATTTTTGCCTCAAGATACAACAGCACAACTCTACCTATCAGAAATCAGTGCAAATACAGCATAATAACTGTCTTTATATGCCACAGTATAGAGTAGTTGTCATGCCAGAAGCAAATGGCATCAGTTTTGTAAGTAAAGGGGGTAGCTGGAGACTAATTCGAGAAAAGGCACTGTCCAGAATATGCTATGATAATGAGTATCCAATTATTCAAAGCCGATTTTTTTAGTGTAGAATATTGTTTCCACTTTGCAACTTCAAGGACATATGTTAATTTTGAAATTACATCCACAATGGCAGTTAATGGTATATAAGATTTTTTTCCCCTTCTTTTTAATCAAATCACAAATACGTTATTTCATTCATAGTATCTCTTTTTGTAGTCTTTGGGAGAGATGGAAAAAGATATAACCAAAGAACTGTCAATATGATGATACCTATCATATTGTGCGTAATGGTATGTATCTCCAAAACATAAATGAGTAAAAGAAAGATTCTTTAATCAGGTTTTTCTGCTGTTGGATAAAAGCCATAAACGTGGTGTCAGGTTTGCTGAATTATTCTTTTTTTTTGCCCATCAACAGGAAGTGTAATTTGGTGAAGAAGGCTGTGATGTGCTCTGAGGTTTTGTGGTAACAAATCTTGGGTAGGTGTCTCCCTAAGAACGCCACTTCCATCATTCCACTGAGGTGTGCTGGGGTAAATTTGGACCTTCCGTTTCACTACTCTTTTATTTTGCTACTGTTTTATCATGAGGCAACAGAGAAGGAAGGGTGTAGAAAGGAATTTGTCTGAAACTTGACTTCCAGGCCACAGTCTGCCAGATTCCTCTGAATCAGATAGTCCAATATTTCTAGTTTTAACATTTAGAGCAAGGTATGGTGAGTTTGTTTAAGGGAAAATAAAATAAAATAAATAAAAAACCCCACGAACAGAACGAACAAAACACAGGCATTAAAGGATAATACTATCAATATTCACGAATTTCTATAAGAGTACTTGCATAGAACTACATATATACAAACTGGATATAATATTAATCTGAATTTACAAAATAGATATTTGTGTCACATACAGAATCACAGAGGGAAAGAAGACAGAGTAATATTTACTCTCTAAGAGAGAGCAAGCTGTAAAAAACAGAAGCTAGCTGCCAAATAAACTCTTCAGGGCTGTAAATACATGTCTGTGCCAAATTTACAGCTGTTCATAGAGAAGAAGCATGATGAGAAAATTCATCAGCAAACAGAAACTTTCCAGAGAGGAACATTAGTAGTCAGTAGATAATCTTGACAAATAAATCTACATGTTATAGGCAGAATCTAAAGAACCTTAAGTTTTCAAACCAGTAGTCTGGCACATGAAATATCTTTTGTATTGAATTTTAATAGTTATACTGAGGTCCTTTTTAGCCATCAGAGTATCCCCAGTGGCTCTCAGCTATCACAAGATCTCTAGGGACAAATTTCAGTGCAGGTAACAAACCAGTCTGCATCAAAGACACTGGAATCCAGATTGTTCTTATTTTTCTCACAAAGCTGTAGAAAGCAAAGTATAGAGATAGTCCAAAGCTGCTGACATCTGTGTAGGCAATAAATTCTTGGAAAGCCCTAGGAAGCCCCAAAGTGGCTTAAAGCCAACCTTGTTTCCTTTCTGGATACCCTTGATCCAGTCACAAGAACTGTGTGAAATTAAGGCCCTTTTTTCCCTGAAGAAATGTATGGCTATGGTTTTATTATCAGCTACTCATGGTTTTAGCTGTATCTTTGCAATATTGTAAGGAAAGGTGTATTTCTGTCACACCAATTCTTGGTGCTAACAGATACTTCATATAATTTATGACGACAGAAGATTATAAGCTCTATCTTTTGCATTATTTCTGGATAAAGGGGTTGCTCCCACTTATAAATGAAGCAATTTTAAGGTGTTCTTGCTTATTTATTTTGCATTCTATTTTGGCAATTTAAAATAACTTCGTTATTGAGTTTACTAAGCAGTAACGCCTCTTTACACTTGACAACAGGGCTTACTGTAAATGAGAATCATATGGTGCGTAAGGGTAACCTAAACTGATGAAACACCACTTAGGATGAACGCACTGTAAGATATGGTTTAGAAATACTATGACTTTAGAGTTAAACTTAGTTTTATTTGAAAAGAAAAAAAGATTAATATTCTGTTACACCAAACTGAAAGAGTGTTTAGTTAATTTCTATTTGCTGACCTTTTTTTTTTTTTTTTTTTTTCCTCTGGATTTAATTATCTTCAATTTTTCACATATGAACTTCATCAATATTTCTTAAATTGTCATTTTGCTGCAGGTCAGCTTGAAGTCCAAATAACTTCTTGTGATTGCTCTGTCAAACACTTATGTTTCAGTGTATATGTTTGCAGCTTTCATCATTGTTTACAGTATCTTCTAAAAAGCTTCAGACCACAAGGATTTTATTTTTTATTTTATGCTTTCCATTTACTGTAGCAAGCTGAAATTTTCTCTCTTCTTCCTATTTTTATTATATGGTGGAAACTGTTCAGTGTTTGCAGGGGCAAGATAACTCTGAAAAAGATGTATCTGTCACTTGACTGTTGTAATACGCCAGTACCCAAAAAAGGAAGTCTTTGTCCTATCAAGAATTTTGTACTTGATTGCTTTCATGCTGTAGAATTTCAGAATGTTTCAGTTTCTGAGTATACAGAGAAGAAGTTGAATGTCTGAGTTTCAACAGCTCCTACTCACAACACAAACTTCATCTGCTTCATTTGACAGAAGAGAAGAAAGGGAATTAGCACTCGGGTCTGCCAAAAACATCACCTCTCTGCATCCTATATCTACATAAACCTCCAGAGTCCACTAACCAAATTGCAGCTGAATGAATACAGTTTGCATAGAAGAAGGGAGGACACCTGAGTGGTGACTAGCAGTTATTACAGAACAGATAGTCCTGCCTCTATGCTGTATCACAGAAAGAATTATAAGAAATTATAGAATACAAGAACTAGAGACATTCAATTTTTTTGTGAAGTGGCTTGTTTTCTTTTTTCTTTTTCTTTTTTCTTTTTTTTTTTTTTTTAAGAAAAGAAAAGAAGCACAGCTAAATGTTTGTGGTCTCTCCTGAAGCAGTGTTTGGTTGTGGTTTGGTAATTAGATCAATCTATGGACCCGTTCAGTCAGTAGTGGGAACACAACAGTGCCATTTCTGTTTTTATTCTCCGCATCACTGACATTCCAACAAACCTTACATTTCACACATCTTTACGTCCTTTCAGGTCTAGCTATACCTACATTTTTTATTTTTTTCATCCTATCAGTACAGAATAAACAAGTTTCCTGGCATTATTCACTGGTTTGGTTTTTTTTTTTTTTTTCAGTATGCCCAAGAGGAACTTTAAAACCACCTAAAAATTGTTTTATATTACAGATCCAAAGCAGTATAAGACAGAGTAAGAAAATCCTTGGCAACTGCTGTCATGTGCTTCCAGCTATTCCAGGTTATAAAAGGAAGTCAAGTCATGTTTCCAAGAATATTTCTAGCCATATTCAAAACTGTGGGTAGGGTTTGTTTGGGTTTTTTGGTCTATTTTGGGTTTGGTGTTTTTTTTTCCTGAAGGTGTTCAGCATAACATATGTGAAGAAAGACACTATTGTGTATGCTTTAGAGAGGCTTAGCAGGACTAGGACAAAGGACTGAGCTCTGCAGTGCAGTCACACACCATTGGAAATTCATAAATCGTTAAATTATGACACAATTTTTTGTCTCTGTATTTTAGCATGTATCCCCACTTTACTTAGGAGTTAGTTCAGTCTAAGGGATCATTCCCAATAAACAGCACAAAGGTGGCCATGATTTTTTGGAGAATGAAAGAGTTTCAGTGTTGAAACAGAAGTTTTGCCATGACAGCTGGCCAGAGGACCAGGAGAGGATCTCTCCCTAATTTAATTTACCAGTAAAGCCTCATTGCCTCAAGTCAGGTGCTTGGTTAATTCTGAGTATTCTACTTTTGTGGCAGTTTTCATATGGAGAACTGTGAAGTTTTTGATCCCAGTGATGGTCATCGCTGCTCAAATTTGGTAGAATGTCTGTAGAGGTGTTGTTCCAAGGCCTGAGACCAGCAACAGAAACACTCTTTCTGGGACAACAGAGATTTCCAACAGCATCATCTTTGGAAACTAAGACTGTGTTACTAATACTTAACAATCCACAGGACTCTCAGATTATTTCATCACAGGTGAAGACTGTATAGACTTTTTATATCTATGTCACATCAGTATTTAAAGGCAAGAGAGGCAATGTTATTAAATTTCTGGTACTTCGGAGTGAAAAAATGCAGAGAAAAAAAAAAAGTAAGTACTGAACAAAATTTCTTTCTATAGGTCTCAATTTTGTTATAAAACTACTACATTTAACAGGCCCTCTTTAAACATAGTTTATTATATTTCGTAATTCAACTAATAATATTCCCCAGCAAAAACAAACACATTATAGATCAGGATGTTGTGAATTGTTAAGGGTTTGGTTTTGAGGGTTGTTTATTTTTCTGTTAAGTAATTTCTCTTTAGAAAAAAATGTCCCAAAGTAAGAAAACAAAATAAAGCCAGTAGGGAAAGATACCTGGAAAATAAGTCACCAAATTACAAACTATCTCAAAACTTTCCCACGGCATACCTGGGAATCTAAGGAAATTTAGCCCTCTGAAAGCACAGAGAAAACAACAATATGACAAGCAAGGAAACAGGAAAGATTGGAGATACTATACTAGAAGTGGCAAGATGACATCAATACATACAGTTCATTGACTTATTTTTTCTTAGTGTTAACACATTTTTAATCTTGGAAGGAAATAATCTGCTGTAGTTGAGTTTCCAGTGTTTCTTTCTGATGAAAAGCTGCAGAATCTGTTCTCTTTCGTAGTATTTCTAACCATAATCAGCCATAAAGCTACACTATTCCCTGATCGTGGGGAGTTTTGTTTAGGGTAAGACTCCTCAAACGCTCTACAATATGCTGTTAATTTCAGAGAGTTTCATTAGTTAGAAGAGGCTTAGTGCAAAAGTAAAATTGCTGAACAGAAAATTGGTTCTGTTTTAGCTCAAATCAAATCATTTAAAGAAAAGACTTGTTCTGCAGGCCATCTGTGGTTCAAATCCCATGTTTGAATGTACAAAAAATATTGTTTATTGTAAATATTGTCAAATGTTGACTTATTAATTGAATTTTGATAGTCAAGTGACTTGTAATCTTCTGAAATATATAAAAACTCATCAGTAATTTTCAGCATATCTTGAAGAGTTTGAGACATTGATTGCTACAAGTAAAATGATCGTAAGCTAAACAGTTTGAACAAAGATTTGATAAATAATGATTATCCTTAAAATATTTATTTTTTGTTGGCATATAATGTGGTCAGGAGAGGAAAATATAGTCATCTTATCCAAACTAAATTCTGCTATTCATTATCCAAACCCCCTTAGATTGTTTACATCAAATACTGATAAAAGTAGCTTTTCAAGTCCAGTTGAATTCTTGTGCGTTTTACCTTTACTGTGGTGTTTACTCAAAAATAGAAGAGAAACTTTTTTTTTCTTCCATAGTATTTCATTCTTTCATAAAAAGAAAGAAAAAATTATATCGAGGAAACCCTTTTATCTGTCATATGTAGCAAGATGTGTATGCTTCTCCCATCACTGAAAAGTGAGAGAATAATACTTGCAACAGAAAAATGGCCAACAGAAGGGCATTACTTTATATAATGGAATTTTCCTCATCTTTCTTTGCCAGATAACTTTAGGTTTGGTTTCAGCTATCAATCAAATTCTGTCTCTAAGGTTATAAAACAACTGTCAGACAAGCAATTCAATGGATTTTCACGGTTTTATTGCAAAGATTTGGTCCTATAAAGATCTTTGTACATACTTGCAGAAGAGGTTAAAACATTTCACCAGCATTCAGGAGCCCTAGGGGTTCAACACTCAATGTTACTAGAAACATCTGTGTGAACCTTGGGAAGTCATGTAGGTCTAGACAAATTCTCTAATGTATTCTCTGCTTTCATTTAGCAGACCAAACTTCTCAGTTGTGTGAAGGTGAACATATATTTAAGAGTTCCACTACTTCATTGCTATAGATGCCCTTGCTTCAGATCCTCAAGAGCAAAAGAGAAGTAACAATACTTATTGTACCTTCAAGGAAAATTCTCTCGATATCTGATCAGTTGCTTCAGTGATAGACCACCTAGACAATGGGAGAGGACACAAAGCATACAAAAAGTGCCACAACAATGGCTCTTTTTGTTGGGTCTTCTCAGATTCTCCGTAAGGATTAAGATCATGGTGATGGATTCCTAGAAAACCTGAAATTCCTAACTTAACTAAAAGATTTAAGATGTTAAATCCCTTTACTGTTTCAGGGGTCCAAATTCTCTTTGCTCAGAGCAGCAGAGAGGTGGAAATCCCCTGAATGAGTACATATGGAATACTGTGTCACTGCCATCAGTTCTGAAATAAAAAAACACATCTCAATTAAAACTGCAAAGAACTCCATCTGCATTCAGCACTATGAGGAGCACCACAGTGTTCATTTTGTTGTTTTCTGTTCCAGGTGATCTGCTGTCTTTTAGCTCAGTGTTTGTTTTGAATTCATATTTAGAGGAAGAGAGTATTGTTATCAGCTTTGTAGTCTGCTTTATTCTGGGTCAAGTATACGCTGACCCAAAATTAGGATGTTTGTTTGTTTTTCTTCCTTCAAGGTGTATTGCATTTCATATACATCCCAGACATGTATACATTAGGCACTCAGCAGCTGGTTACTCTTGGGTGCATGCTCTGCATATTTGGGTCAAGGAAATTTGGAAGTTAAGTTAGAAAGAGAAGAAATAGCATAGTGAGAACCAGATATGCTATGCTTTTGGTACAAAGTTCATATCATTGTTTTAGCAAATTTATTTCCTATATATACTACGCAGAATTTCTATTACAAAAATCCAAGGCCTAACTACAGCCATCTGGGTCAAGAAGTCTATTAAATATGAGTATATGATGGACCCAGGAGAAAATTACTTTGGGGAGTTTTTCAATTGTATATTTCTCTCATAGAAAACACAGCACATTTGTGTTTCTTTTTGAGATCTGACAGATACATTTATTTATTGTGAATGATGCTTTTAAAATTGCAAGCTAGAATGATCAGTATTATAGGGAATGGCATTGTATATAGCAGTCAAGCATAAAGAAAATGAATATAATGAAAATAAAAATGCTAGCCAATGCTTTTTTGCACATCTCCCCTAAAGAGGACAAATAGTTTTTAGAACACTAGAAGACTTTGCAGGGCCAGCTAAACAGAGTAATCTTGACAACCCAATTCCTTTACTTTTCATAGACTTAAAACTGGAAGGTCTGTTCCTCTGTAAGTCTACTGTGTTCTTATTTACCTATATTGATCCAAAACTTTTTCAATTTTAGTGCTGGAATCCTTTCAGCTACGACTTCAAATTGACTCACCACTGCCGGTATTAACAGCTGACTAGGTTGCTATATTTCATCTAAACACACTTTATCACATTTTTCTGTTGCCTGTATGACAGAAACTCCAAGAGCTTACTGCAGCAGTGCTGCTATGAACTGGTCCTATGAAGTTCCAGGCATCCCTTGGAAAGGTGCTCAGCATTCACAACAACTGGTGGGCTGAATGACTTCGGTATCTAACAGAGTCAGGTTCCTTGTCCCAAAAGTTGCAGTATAGACAGTATAGCAGGACAAAGGCATGTTGTTCTATAGGTCCATAATGGAAACTGGAAAAGTATGTTTGACATTTGAAATGATGTTAATATTAATGACTGTTATGGCATTGTTCATTGTCCCTTCTGGCACTGAAATGGTATATTGCAAGCTGTGTTTTGGTTAGTGTAACCCTCTATAGCTGCTGATCTTACAGGTGAGTCACTACTTTGTGATTATTTTTACTGCCATGTAGAAAGCAGCCAATAAACTTATCTTCTAAGGCAGTTTTATGCTATTCTTGACCAGAAAGGAAAACCTTTCACCTCCTGGAATCCACTTCAGGTGCTATAGTATTTCCCCAGAGCATGAGCAAAAATACTTTCCAATCCCATCAATGCTGCCCACGAGGAATTCTCAGATCACTTATCAGAACATTTGTTTAGCTGTTGATACAAAAGATATACTCCCTCACAGAGACTGTGCCAGTCACAGAAAATTATTTTTTAAGGCACTGAAGAAGTCTGAATCGCCAGATCAAACCTGGATCCACACATGCTATTGTCAGCAGGATGTCTTTGCAGGTGTCTGGATCCACAGTTAATACCTCCTTCTCCCTAATTATATAACATGTGATAATCTGCTATGGCAAATCACTGTTTAGTGTGGCCAGTAGAAGTGATCCTGTGATTTTTTTGTGTCTAACCTATTCTGAGCAAGACTGAAAAAACCCACCAAAAATATTTAAAACAGACTAACAACTTCTACTGATATCTGTCTTTTATTTTTTTTTTTTTTCTGGTTTGGTTGTTTGGCTTTGTTTGCTTGTTTTATTTTAATTATCATTTCCAGATTTTACTACTATATTTCGCACAGGCACAGCTCAGGATCACAGAATGAGATGTCTTCTACATGGCGACGCCTAGAGTATAAAAATGTACAAGCGTAGTATGGTATACTTCAAACAAAATATATAATTGTGCTTTGCACAGGAGGAAGGAGACAGAGGACCTTTCCACTACTGATTTAGATGTAGATATCTGGAAGCTCACATTGGGTGACTCTTGCTTTGCTCCTGGAACAGCAATACACAGGCTTTTCTCAGTGCATTAGCCACACTTCTACCATACATTTGACAATTTTTTCAAAGGCTCAGTGTGGCAGTACTCCATATGCTAAATTGTCTCCCCTTTTCCATTTACATCAACTTGAGTGTTACACTTTTAATCTTCAAAGCTCTGATAGTATGGCCTTAGGCTACTTCAGTGATTGCCTGTCACAGAATGATGTGACTTTTCCAGGCAGCAGTTTAGGAAATATGGAATTTTAAAGTGCAAGGCTGAGTCTCAGCAGAGTAGAAAGTGAATTCAGAATTTTCTTTGTGTACCTGGAATTCATTTAGAGAAGCGATGAAAATTACCTCTGTAGTTTCCAGAACTAAATGCCAAGGCTCAAAACTTTACTCTCTCTCCTTTCCAACATTTAATTCTTATTTGGGTGGGAAATATCTAGAATGTTCCAGCAACAACATCACCCTAGGAAATGTTTTGAGAATTGATTGTTTGTTTTTAAAATTCTGAACTTAAATTAAGACTCACTGTTTCTTTTAAATTTGTGTCGCTTTCCAAACACACAGTAGAGCTTCTAACAAGAACTGAAATTACGGAAAGTATGGTGGAATTGGTACAGGGATGATTCTCGTTAAATTGTAGCAAAAGGTGAATACCACAGAATTTATGTACTGTATAATTTTTTACAAAATTATCCCTGTTTTTCTGTAACAGCCAATTGAAGAAGTGAAGAGTGGACTCAGTAATTGCAAAACATTGTTTTTAGACTCCCCTTCAGCAGAGGTCATGCAGACATTTTGCACTAGTATGCTGCTTATTCCAGCAGGATTAGAAGCATCCTAGACCTTCAAATAAGAACTCATTGAGCTCTGAAAATTTAGCTGCGTAATTATCAAGTCCACACGTAGCAGCTGAGAATACATTGGAATACCCCATGGCTTAGAGACTTATCAAATGGACTTCAACAGGGAGCCAGTTAAGGCATTGAGGAGAGGATTACATCAAGTTGATCTTTGTGCAGTTCAGCATTGGTAGGTTTGGGGCAGCCACCTTTAGATTGCGAAAGAGGTCATAACTGTTCCTATCAATAACAGACTTCCAAAAGAACAAAAATGATCACTTGCAAGCAAACAGCTAGCTATGTTTAAAGTGTTTGTGTGCCATGGAAAAAAAAGAACAGCTAACAAAATTATTTCCACAGAAAATACTGAAGGAGAATGATTTCAAGATAACAAATGAATATTGTGGTATTAACCTATGCTCTTTTTTACCACTAATTAGCCATGTGATTAAAGAAATTAGAGTTAATTTAAGGTAAGATGTTTCTCCTGTGAACTGTTTCATGCAACTGAGAATGTGAGATATGCCACTCAGAGGCTGTTTCAGCCAGAAAACCCTCATGTTTATAGCCTGTGTATAACATCTGTAATCATCTGTCTAATATGTTTGTGTATTACTAAACATAACTCATTGGAATAGTTCCTTTTACTTGTATAACTATCTGTTGGTTCTGTAAACTGCCTGTTTCTAAACCCTGATGAATGCCAGGACAATTGTTCCTGAAGCCAGCACTTCAGCTATGACTTCTCTGAATAGGGCATGTCCCCTGTTTCCATCACTGTAATTTTGTCTAATCCAAGCAGCCCTCAGTCAGATCAAATAGGCTAGTATTAGTGTCATTCCTTCCAGGCAGTTAGCTGGGGTTGAATGAGTCTAGGGAAGATGAGAAGGGGGATGTGATTGTTTTATATATTTTTTTATAACACTGTAACAACAAAGTAGGTAAAATCTATTAACAGAATTCTTTAGCTCGCATGTATTGAACTAATTTACGAGTCCCTGGGTGAAGTTGGTGTGTGCATCTTTCTAGTATAATTTGTTTTTTCACTGCTCCGTAGACTTGTACAGAGGGTTAAGAAAATAGAATGACTGTCTTGGGTCAAGTTAAGCATAATAGAAAAGCAAATGGCTCACCTCTCCACCCTCTCATCACCAATGGTTTCTCTTTTCAGACAATTCCACTCTCTACTCATACCCGTGGAAACATGTGAACTCACATTTGGGGAAGAAAAATCCTTCTTTGTTGTCACCCACATCATCCACAGAGAGCAAAAAAGAAAAAAGTTTTATAAATACAGAATAAAAGATTCTGGAAGATCTCAATGTAATCATTTGATACATCATCTCATTGCCAAAGAAGGATTCACTCTGCAGTATTTCTAAAGTGACTTTTGAAGCAAAGTCTGCTTTCAAAATTTAGGAATTGTTAATACACTGATGTTTCAAGTCTCTGTCTAGGAATCTGACGAAATTAGACAAAATGGTGTGTTATTCAATAAGACAGTCTTGCCTGCCTGTAAGCAGCAAATTAACTGACTTAAGAAAGAACTATCAAATCTGAAAAAAAGAAAATTGAGAATGGGAAAATACACAGGATAATATTCAANGTCTCTGATTTATTAGTAAAGTTACTCATGCCACCTGGGTGATTTCTGCTTTTGACATCTATGTTCTCTTTGTATTTTGGATACTTAACCCTTCCATTAATTTATTTTTAAGTCTTCCATTGTAGCTGTCTCGTTAATGTGTTTCACAGTCAAGCTTCTGCTTTCCAAGGTACAACTACTCTGCTAAAACCAGCTATTTTCAGTTACTGATGTTCTTCTACAATGAATGTCTTTCATAAAAGCTGGTCATACAAAACAAGAATTCTATTTTCCTTGAAGTTAAAAGTAAATCTGCATGTGATATTCATTCCAGGCTAGCTTGATCAGCATAAATTCTGTAACTAAGCTTAAAAATGTTTTAATTGTTTGTTACAAAAACAAATAAAAAAAAATCCTAACCAACCCAAGCCTAAAAAACACATATCAAGTTATGCTAAATTTATGTTAATAGATGATAATACATAAAGCATAAGGTTGTCAGCATGTCACACTTCATGGTATATCCAGCTCTTTTGGGGCAAATAATATTCATATTCAATATTTAAGCAATGAATATTCACTTTTCTGTGGAAGAATGATGCAAATATCGATGCAAAGTGATACATACAGCTAATCTCATCCCAAATTGAATTAGCAAAAGCCTATCCAACAGCACAAGGGAATTGACTTAACTCTTTTGTTCCATATTTTTTGGGGCCATGACTGGAGTGCTGCATCCAGTTTGGGACCTCCAAAAACAAAAGACATAATTGACAAACTGGAGGTAGTCCAGTGGAGGACTACAAGATAACTAAGGGGTTGGTGGCACACAGGATGTGTGGAGAGGTTGAGAGAAGTGGTCTTGTTTAGTCTAGAAAAGAAAACACTCAAAGAGAATAGCACTGCAGTTATCTACTATCTAAAGGAGACATTTTGCAGAAGAAAGGCTCCTAGTTAGACATAACAAAAGGACACAACTGGAAATTTTAGCAAAAGAAATTCCAAATGTCTATGAAGAAAAAAAAAAATACTGCAAATAGAGTGGTTGTTTCTGTACCAGGCTGCCCAAAGAGGCTACAGAATTGTCACTCTTGGAGATAATTAAAACTTGCCTAAACACAGGTCTGAGCAGCCTCATCTGACTTTGACGTTATAACTACTTTGGACAGGAGACTGGACTTGATGACTCGTAAAATTCCCTTCAAACTGAAATTGTGCTATATTTCCAGAAGTTCTTTTTTCTTTTTTTTTAT
>VXBW01003926.1:2146044-2190797 GCA_013400375.1 Thinocorus orbignyianus | reverse complement strand
TTTATTATTTTTTTTTTTATTTAGGGTCTGCTTGAGTAAATTCTTCTGATACAGGAGTTCCTAAAGGAAGGACTGGTGCTGATCTTATACTGCAAAGGAAAAGGACACCAGGTATAATATTTTTGAACATTAACTTGTCCAAAACTAAACCACAAATTTTATCAAATGCTGTGTGTATGAACATAACCAAACTCCTTTACACTCATTTCTATTTGCTTTGGAGACCAGGAGGGTACTTTTATTAGTATTACGCACCACACCTTTCATTGACTATCCACTATCTACATACAGAAGTGAAAATGTTTTCTTAAAGATATTTCATGCCTCAGTGTGTTTGCGTAAGTGAATGCCAATGTTCATTCATTCCCGAATTCCATTGTTTCCCTTAGGACAATTTTTTCCCTGTGAAAAAATGTATTTGCTGTACTGTACTGAAAAACCTACAACTGTGATGTCTTTTTCTACCACAGAAACATCTTGACGTCAGTTACTTCCAATACACTTAGTTTTTTCAGCTATTCATGGTTGTCGTGGTTGACTAACACAGAAGGTTAGATTTGAATTTAAACTGAGTAATTTAACTGAATAGATTTATTTAAAATGTACTGGATTAGACTAGATATACTCTGTCTTGTGTCTGATATTTTGGATGTGATCCTATATATAACCTTTTTTTTTTTTTTTGTGGGAAATACCAGGGTTTGATAAACAGACAATTTAAAAAGCATAAGTAATATCCTGTCCTGCCTGCTCTGAACACCACAATTAACCTGATTCATGAGACATGAGTGTCATGAAATACAGTTTGGCAAGCACCCTAATTACTTATACTTACAGCAAGGCTGAAGACTGCAGCTGAAACAAATCTGAATGCCATATATCATAAACTTTGCTGTAGTTTTCTACACACAGTCTGGCACTCTCCTCTATCTTTTTTTTTTGGTGTATAATAGTACAGAACTGCATCTGAAATGGAAAGTCTAACTTTGGATTTCAGATATGATTCAGAGACAAGTGTCTCAAAAATGAGACAAGTCAAGGTAGTGGTTTCTGGTTTTGTTTTGTTTTGTTTGTTTTGTTTGCTTTTAAAATGCAGTTTCTAATCTTCAACTGTTCACAAAACTGATTGTAACAGACATTGAATTTTCTTGACGATTAAAGTCAATACATTACTCATTTTTCAACTGTCATGATATTCTGAGACATGTTATTTATGTTGCAGCCCCTTCCCATTCTTTCTTGTTCCCCAGTGTTTCTAGACAAAGAAATTTTGTGGTGCCAAAATAAGAGATAATGAGAAAAGTGGCAGAGACACCAAACGTATTTTTGCCTTTTTCAAAAGGGTTTTCTTTATCAGTAACATTGTTTTTTGAAAGATTGTACTCTCCAGCATTCTGTAATGCTGTACAGTTTTAAAACATCCTCTCAACTGGGGTCTGACTTCTGAGTAAGCAGTAGACTTTTTGATCTTTTAGCTATTCAATAACCCATGGGAAGAATTTTGTGGCTTCAGTCCACTCTTTTGTTTGCCAATATCTTTATCATTAAAAAAAAAAAAAAAATAAATTAATAACTGAGGTTAGTTCCCAGGAATGGGTCTGGATTGGCCCTCTGAATGCAGGGCAGTCAGTTATGATTATGTATTATTTATGTTAGAGGGTACCCAGAATGTGATAGAAAGGCAATTTTCTAACTTTTAAAGAAGAGCCAATGTTTCAAAAAACCTGACAGATTTCTGAGCAAGAAATAAATCATACTATTAAAGTTTGAGTTTGAGTGAAAGCGATGCAATAAGATATGTTCTGTGATGCCAGGTAGAAAGGTTAGATAAGTTGAATAATTTCTTGTGCAAGCAATACTTTATCACTTCTGTTTTATTATTGCAATCATGCATAATTACATTTCAATTATCTAATTACTGGAATTTAACAAATACCAGCATTTTTTTTTAGAGCTAGAGTTATATATATATATGTAGACTGGAAGTAGCTAAAATAATAAATATAGATTGTATTATGTAGAAGGTTTTATCTGTGTAAGTAGGAGGGGAAAATAGAAAAACCTATGAATATGTGAAACAGATAGAAATCAAGCCTGGAGAATAATTCATTAGAATGGAATTTAGAGGTTGCCATCAAAAAATTCTCAACTAAAACTGAGAAGAAAAATTGGGTTGAATATTAGCTAAAACTTCCTGGAAGTAAAACCTAGGAAGATAAACAAACATTTCCCACCTGAAGGGAAACAACCGAAGCTTTACTCTTCAGATTATTTTGATGTTTATGGACAGAACTATTTCATGATTTATAACAAGAAGCAGGCACTTAAAAAAAATAAAATTAAAAAGTGCTAAATTTTCAGGACCAAATATATCTGTGTTTATACATCTAACTACTTCTAATTCAATGTATAATGAAGTTAATCTAACTGGATGTTTACCACTAATATGGTTCAAAGTACTGGGGGACCCTGTAATAAATCAAGTGTTGTTGTTTTTTACTTCCTACTTACACGGTTGTGTGAAATGTTTTCTGAAATGTCTGAAAATGTATCACAGGTATCACAGTTAGTGTATTTGAGCCTCTTAGTTTTAATATATTTGTTCTTAAATTTGTGGTTTTCTCTGTAAAAGAATGGATTATTATTATTTATCTGTTTTCACCTTAGAGCTAGAGAACTGAGTCACAGAGAAACTGGTATGTTTTCTCCACAGTAGAAAGAAAAACTGCAGAAGTGGACAATGCAAGCAGATATCTTAAAACCTAGGCCAGTGTTCCAGTAACTACTGGAGACCACCTGACATTTCCTGTCTCATTACAAAAAACTGGTTTTGTTCAGTTTAATCAGTAACATCCACTCTCTTCTGTTGTTTTTTTTATGCATCTCATCACACTTAACGAACTTTTCTCGAAGATGAAAGTTTTGTCATAACCTTTGTAATTTCTGGTTAAAACTGTTGTCCAGATTTGATGCCATGGTGAATACTTCTGAAAAGAGGGTTCACATTGCCCATCCATACCATGCATACACAATACATTTATGGGAAAGAGTCATCAGTGGGTTAATTTGAGTTACCTTGATTTTGAGGAAACTGAGATAACTACTTCAGACAGACAAGTTTAAAAATGAAGCTTTTAAGCTGCATAGAGTAAAACCTAATAAGGGAAAAATAAACTCTAGATAGTGAGGGTATGCAGTGAAGAGCTAGTCCTCAGGCAAAAAAACACTGAATGCTTTCCTCCTTGCAGTCTACATCTTCATCCATTAGTGTTAATCTATCCATTAGTGTTAATCTTTGCATCAGCTTTGATGCATACTACATCTGGCAGAGCAATGGCAGAACCAGACATACACCTGCAGGTAATTTACCAACATTCATTATACCTATGGATGGCATTCCTGGGTCTGTAACCTCCCTTTTTCACCTTCTTTTCAGGTGGGGAGGTTCATGTTTCCAAAAAGGTAGAGCATATTTTGAACATTTTACACTTTGATTGCCTGTCTTTTTTCATACAAGATGGTGTAGGTTCTGACTCCAAAGCAATTTTGGGTATTTCCTGATAAAAAAGACCTCCCAGATTTTCCTAATGCTAAACAAAAACCACATCATAGTACAAGTTTCCATGAATAAAATACTTAATTTTTTAAGGCATGTACAGTGTCTTAGAAAACATACATCGTCATGCCTGAAAACCAATCAGTTTTGGGCCTGTTCTTGAGTATAATTTACAACTCACTCTTTACTCTCCTTGAAAGCATCCCATAGAGCATGTGAAACATAGTTTTTTTGCATTTATTTTGTGACCCGAAATTCCTACCTGTTAGAGTTTGTCATTTTAATATTGGAAAGGAGGTGGCAAATTGTATCCATAATTAGCTGTCCCAGCCTTTTTTAATATTATGGTGACATTTCATGAGGTACCCTGAGGTACCCAATACATGTAGAACCATGCTAAAGAATTCCCTGATCTCCTGAATAGATCATTTTGTAAACTCGTTGCTAATGGCTGGGATAAGAAGGTAGGAAATTCTGATGATCCTCAACCATATAAATTCACCAGTGGTGACTTAATGTCGACAGTTGTATAGCTTATGATTCATGCCACTATCGATGGCTTAGGAACTTTCACAGTTACTGGAATGCTGTATCTTTCTAGATATTGCTAATCAGTAGGATTATACTAAAATGAGTGAAAGTTTGATAAGGACAAAACTCTTGCATGGGCGTAATCATTTCAGTTTGGGAACTGAGGTTGGAACCCAAATCAATAAAGAAAATATATTCTCAACAAAAAAAATATTATCTACTCCTTTGCCATGCACATATCTGTACAATTTAATATTCATATTCCAGTAAAAATGGACCACACCAAAAATAATTGTGAAATATAGTCAGAATTTATCAGGAGTGGTACTTCAGAAAGCAGTTGATTTATTTATTTAAAGGAAAGAAGAAAAGAATATTTTCTTTTACTGTCATCTGCTCTGATTTCCAATTTTTTCCAAATTTGTTTTTTCCCAAGTATCTTAGATGGATGGGCTTCTTTGAACAAGCCATGAAAATTTCTGCTAAATCTATTTTCCTTAATGTAGGAATTCAATAAATATAAGAGTACCCCAAAAGTGTTTTGATTTGTGTTGGTTTTTTTTCACTTCTAGGCTATCATTTTATGAAATTCTATTTTCACTTTTTTGTTATTTAAGAATATACAAAACTGGGAACAATTCCAACTCATAATAAAGAAATTACTGTACCTCACTGAAACAAAGTTGAAACTGAGCAGTGTCACAAGGAGAATAAATGAGGCCAATTAATTCTGTTTTTTTTTTTTCTAAAAGTAAAAATGCTTTAGAACATGAAAAAAATGGATTCAACTAATTGATTTACACCCTGGAGATAAAAGTATTAGCCTCAGACACTTATTACGAGGCAACGTGTAGAATGTCACCCATTACATCTTCACACAATAAGCTATTTTTTTTGTTAAACAATGTTGTAAAAGTATCTAACTGTCTATAATGGATAAGGCTAAAGAATCATTTATCTGAGTATTATGCTAGCAGTGCTGAACTGCAGATATCAGGAACAAATTACAGTATGTATAATATATATATAAACACAATTAAAAACCCAAGTAAAGAGTGATAGATCTTCACAATATTTTCCCAGACTCCAACAACTGAGGTTCCGATTACATCCTGAAACGATGATCTTATTTTTGAATTGCACAGACCTCTTTTTTTTCCATGCAGTTTCTCCAGTTGCCCCTTGAGTTCCTGCAGACTTCTAGTACTCCCATATCTTGAACCATGGAGCTTTAAAGCTTACCTACAGACTGTCAAGAAACACATGATTGTCTTCTTCCTGAAATTCCTACCTGCTGCCTTGACCTGACACTAGCTTGTGATTTGTAAAGTGCAGTGAGTGACTGATCCCTTTCCACAGCTCTGGGTTGCTCTTTTTTCTTTTTTGATGCTGCTGACAGCATTTTCATGTATGTGTACCAGGACTTATATATAAATATATCTAAGAACATTAAAGCTAAAGATATGGTTATGTTTTAGAAATGTAAATAGCAGTCTTTTACAGAGACTAGAACTCCATCTCACTAAATTGCCTTTTCTCTTTCTGCCATTTTGTGTTCTATGGGTCATCTGAAGATGACTCTGCAGAAGTAAGGTCTTTACTGGTTTTAACCTGACACTGCTACTTTCTTTTCCAGTTACTGACCACAGCAGCGTAGAGGGCAGGAGATGGGTTGGCTGTCTGGAGGCCACGAAATAAGACATAACCTTGGTAAAGTATCGGGGTTTTTTTTTTTTTTTTTTTTTTTTTTTTTTTTTTCTGGAGAAACGAGGAGGTCTCTTATCACCTTCTGTCATGAGTTGCTGTGATTAGCTATGTTTGTAGGAGGTTAATCTGTCAGTTTTAGTTTATGGCTTTCTGTACATGAATATTTATATTTATGCTCTGTACAATTAAGAATGCAGTATAAGGAAAGAGAATATTAAATATATTTTATAGAGAATATTAAATTCTCTATTATTCTCTATCAAATATATTTTCTAGAGAGAATAAAAATAAATTTACCAAAATAAGATTAAAAGGAGATAAGACAATAAATCAGAAAATTTTCTTTAAAAATATCTATATATTTCTGGACTCGTGTGAAATCAAATACTTTGAAAGAAAGAAACTATAAATAATTTAGGCTCAAAGAGTTAAAAGAGAAATCTTTAAGCAATGGCTGTGATATCTTAAGACTCAAGTTTCTCCTGAACTGAGATGGTTAATCTCACTTAAGATCGCCCTTCCTTTCCCTTCCTGTAATGGACCAGAGTCTCACTCCCACGGAGACTGAGTAGTTGAGATATCAGTAATCTCACTATAAAGAATTCAGGTCTGAGCTCTGAAACAGAACTTGTACACAACATAAAATCTTTCTGGCTAACTTCCAACACTTAAAGAGCCTCAAAGCTTTTGATAGGAGCAGCAAAGACCTGACTTGCAGACAGCTAATGATTTGGTTTCCAGACAAACAAATCCATTTGGGAAATAGCAAACCAACTGTCTTTAAAAGGCTTCCCACAGTGTAGGTCACTATACCATATCTAATGGAAAGGTCATCTCTTAGGAAAGGTTAGAAAACAGTGAGTGCTTTCTACTGTTTTACTTCAGATCATTCCATTGAAATGGACTGCAAAATGAATGGAAGGAGATAGTTCAGCCACATGGCTGCATATTCCAACTGCCTGGCTTATCAGGAGAGGGTGGATGGAGGTTTAGCACAGAAAAACATATGAACTGGCACAAAGGAAATACTAAGACTAGTACAAAATGTGTATTTTACTGTTGCTGAAAAAAACCTGCAGTTGAGGATGGCTGGCTGGTAGTGCCAGCACACCGTCAGCAAAATGTTTTCTTTAAGTTAGATATGCAGGAATTATTATTATTAAAAAAATGCATTACGATTTTTACCAGGGACATTTTAAATATTCCTATTCTAATTAGTCCCAGTGTGAAGTTTATCCCACACATCTCCCTACTTTTTGCCCTCTCCTCAAAAAGTCAGAAAAAGCTCTCTCTTTGCTAAGGCTAAAGGATTAAAAAAAACCAAAACAACCCATCCATGAATACTAAAATATCTCCGCATACTCTAGAGCAATTTTCACCTTCCAGCAGCTATGCAATTAAAATGTGACTCTCCCTATGTGTTTCAGGTGGAGAAAATTTTGAAATGTATGCCTTCTTATCAGATGGTAAAATAAAAATGGACAAAATCCATGGAAATATAATACGCAGTCACATAAAGTCTGCTGCTGAACCTTTATGGATCTCTGCTTGGTTTCACCAGTGTTCCTATCTTATACCACAGATCATTTTTATTACTTCAGTCTTGCTTCCAGATAGCAAGGGTCATTTCCAGATCGCACAAAATAAGTTTCTTAAACTATACTGGCATTATTTATCTTTTGATGTTTTCTTCAGAGAGCACTCTGGATGTTTTAGCATGCATGGCTCATTTTTTTTTCTGATTCATAAGTCATGAACTGCTTTTACTCAGTATTTCATGCTTTTGGATCTTTGTCTCTAAAGTTCCTACATTTTATCCGTGATTATATTAATCCTGCACAATTCCAGACTAGACAAGTAAAAAGGAGGATCATCTTTTGATGAGAATATTAAAGTATTCTCTGTCTCATTCTTTATGGTGGAGATCGGTTTATGTCTAATTTTTACTTGTGAAAGACAAGACCAAGCCAAAAAGCCTTCACATATTGCAATTCACAAGTCTAATAAAACTTTCTTCAACATTTCAAAGTCTAACAAGAAATAGGCATTTTCTGTTACTTGTCATGCATTTATACTTCAAGTTAAATTTTAATGAAAGAAATACTATTTAAAAAAAAAAAAATTTGGAAAAAAAAAGGTAAAAGAAAGAAAACTTTTTAATACCTTACTGTTTCCCAAGTCTCAGTCCTAGAAAGATGACGCAGCTTGCACCTTGAGGATTATTCAGGAATGCTATGGGATGACAGTTAAAATTAATTTGAATTGTTTCAAAACCAAAGGCATTTTTAGATTCATTAGCATAATATGTAAATGTTATATTCTACATTCTTGAGAACTACTGAGATAGCTTTTGATTGTTTACTACTTAAACATGAGATTTTTCTACCTGTAAGGCTTTTTTCCTTTAAATTGCTATGGTTGCTTCAGACTGAAAAAACCCCAAACCACAGACTGAAGGCTTTTCACTGAACAGTGTTGTTAGTGGGAAGGCTGTCAGAAGAGAAAATACATAGTAAATTTGCATAATTTAAATGTTCTTTTTCAATGGTCATTTGTACTGTGTGAACAATTTTATAGCAATAATTATTAAAAATTTTTGCTATTTAAACCTTTCATAATACTCACCAGGTTCTGTTATTCAAAATTCATATTTTTCCAGAGAGAAATTTTGGGGGGCTGGAAGTTGTTTTAATCAAGAGAATTACTTTTGAATTCATAAGGGAGAATTCTCATGTAATGGTATTAGGTAAATAAATTACATGTCATTATTTGTATTTCATATAATCATACATATGTAATTTCTTTATGAAAGTAACTGGTATACTTTGAATTTCAAATACCAGTCTGCCTGTAAGAGAAATAGCTTGTGCTATGCAGTTAGTTATGTCATTTATACACGTGAAATGCAGATTACGAAAAGAAATATTATAGGTGAATACAGATTGAAAAATCTCTTCATTTGAAGTACAGGCATATGAATATTAATTTCTATGAACATCCACATTAGTAGATATCAAACACATAAATATCTAGAGAAAGTCCGTGTAAAGGAGCTCTAGAAATGGAATGAGAATCTAATTCTTTTAAACTTGTGCCCATTGTTCAATCAATACTTGTCTCTGCACTTTTCAAGCTGGCGCACTGTGTACAAATACTTGATACACATTCTAGTCCCTTCATAGGAAAGCACTTCTTGTGGACAGGAGTAAATAACTGTCTATGTACTTTAGATTCAGAGGCTTCACTTCCCACCCTTTTGGATTAGGTGTAATGCTTTATTTCATCTACATAATTGAGCCAAATCATAAGATCTATCTCTATCAGTTTCCTTCTCCTTCAGATAATTTCCAAAAGGGATGCATTTTGTGGTTCTTCAGTGTCTTCCTGGAGAAATCTGATTTCTTTAAGTTGTTATTCAAACCTCTCTTTGCACCAAGTTTTCTTGAAGTTATAGTATTACTCATGAGCTGCCATCTCCCCCTGAGTCTATTCAATCCTGTATTGTACGGGTTTGAACTGTAACTGGGGGGAAAAGGGAGGGAAAGGGGGGACTGTATATCTTTCATGCCAAGTATTTGTGCTGTTACTTACATTTTCCATATTCCTTTGGACATTTTTGAATATTACTGGCAGTGATAACAAAGGGATTGGGGAATAGGTATATCAGCGTAAGATTGTATTTACTTCTTACTGCTTTTACCATAACTGTGAGTTTAGCTGATGGTTAGTTTCACGGTATCATTGTTTCAGCAGCTTTTTGCATCTAGTTTCTTGGTCATTATTGATTTTTTTCTTCCTTGTCAGCACTATAGATTAAGTCTTTGCTCTGCATTATGCTTTAAGAATCAATATGTAACTTTATGAAAAGATTTAAATACTTGGTTTAAGTGATCCAAGCTCTGGACATGGCTTTAAAGTATGAATCTATTTCTCTCTTTTTTCACTAGTTTTCAATATGGATTATCTATCATATTATCTGTTATTGCTGCCCCATGATGATAGAAAAATGGATATCAGAAGTTTATCTTATATTCTCCTGTTATGCTTGGAAGTTTTTACCTGTGTGCTTTGAGGCAGTGCACACTGAAAAAATATTTTTAGTATTTAGTTTTCTTTACTGTTTCCCAAAAATGTTATCTAACAAACAAGGTATACGAAAATATAATACATGCATACACTTGCAGTGCTCCAGTCTTTGACCAAAGTTTCCTTTGTTCTGATTTGGATGGAGTGGGGATGTGTCTCTGAATGAAATATCCTGGGAAGACAGCACAGGATGATGAGTACAGCAGGGAAAGGGCAAGAAATTCTGGGGGTTGCAAATATATTCAGCACCTGGAACACACAGGAGCCTAGAGAAAAAATATCTCCTTACCTAGAAAAGTTTTTGTGGCTTACGCTTTCCCTCACTTCTCCTGCAGTGGGTCTCATGGTCAGATCAGTGCCACGTGAGGCTCAACACAGTCTATACTCAGTGAACCCTTAGCTGTCTCTTTGTAAGCACTCCTTTTCCATTAAAATGTTGAATAAAACAAGTTGTTTTCCACATATATTAATCTTTACCTTGACTTAGTCTGCTTTACTCAAAATTACAATGGCTTGGGAGTGTGCACTTCGTCACCTGCTGTGGTTCAGCTGAGGAGGTAGTCACTTCTGAAACCTTTCAAAACAATCACAAACAGGTGCAGAGACACATCTCAAGATAATTACACCTTCAAACAGTGACAAATATTCATGTCATGCTAAGTAGTGTCACAGGCCTTGCCGGTGTTCCAAAGGTGGAAGGCTTCATCTGCCACTACCTTCCTCTATACCCCAGCTAATCACTGTTATTTCTCCTTACGTCAAAGAGACTCTCCACACTGAAATGTCACACACAGGAGTGCTACCATAATTTCAGAGAATGACATTTGAACGTAAATGAACTGGCATTTAAAGGGCTTAAAGTGTTATTTGTGTAAGACTCTGTTTTAGCCAGTGTATGAGGAAGTCCGTGCTCTTGGAAATTAGTAAATCAAAAACCATTAAACCAGCTAGGACTTTCAGACTGTGCTTACATGATGTTCTGTGCAAAGAATTACCAGGATAGGCTTGCAAGGTTATGGAGTCTCCTGTACAGCATCCAGTCTTCTATATAATAAGAGTTTAATCTAGTTAGGGCACTGCATCGTAGGTAATACATGCTCAATAACCTTTCCTTTCAAAGATGCTCTGACAGGCCTGAGCAAGTCTCTCAGGCAACAGGGGAAGCTACAAATTTAATTTATATTTAGGTAATCATATCCCATTATTGATCTTTTGTGGCTCTGTCTCAGAGACTCCAATGACTAAGTTTCCCATGGAGAAAGGAAATGTTGCCTGACCTTATAGAAGTATTAGAATAAACTGTATTACAAAACTGATCAGGAACTCACTAATACTATAATGAAACATTATAATTAGGCATCCAAGATCTCTAACAGAGCTGTTTGAAATTTTTTTTCTTTTCTTCTTCAGGAAATTTCCCCCTTTTGATGAAAACCCCCAACCACTATTTTGATTTGGAAATGCATTCCTGAAGATTATAGTAGCTGTGGAAGCAAATACGGGAGTCTTGCACTTCCAGTATATTGCACGTGCTGTGTTTACTAATAGCCCAATATTTTCTATGAGATGCCATTTCTCTCTGAACAGAGAAAACCCACGATAAGAATCTGATACGTGTTACTATTCTGTGACCAGTAAAAAAGAAGGGGGATAAAAGACAGTTCTTATGAGTTACTTTAGGGAAATGCTGAAGTTAGAACAATTTTATTTGAATGTTTACTTCTACCTTGGAGTTTTCCTCAATTGCTTGCGCAGAAAATATATTTTCTATCAATCTTTAATATTTAGAAATTTAATTTGTGTATAGCTAGCTGATGCAAAATTTATTAAAGTAATTTTACTCACTTTTTTTAAACCTGGCCTTTTATTCTTAAAGTATTTTTTTTCGGATATGTGACTCTGTATTAGTGACTCTCCAAGAGAGTCTAAGGTAGTCCTTAATTTATGGGTTCAACTTAGTCACAGAGTGAATTATTGTAACAAGGGATTATTCTCTGCAGCTGAACAAGATATTGTACTTTCTACAATTTTCGTCATCCCCTTGTTAATATTAAGGAATTCCTTTTTCTGGTGTTAGTGCCTGCCATTTTCTATTTCAGGTTAGACAAAGAACACTAGATTTCTTTATGATAGGAATTTAAAATTAATGATGCTTTTTATGTCAGAAAATGAAATATTGTTTTTCTAAGGCAAAGGTTTTTTTAAAAGCAATTGTCAAACGTGTATACCCCAAGGAGTGGAAGTCCCCACTTCTTGTCATGTTTTTGTTCCTTTATTGGCATATGAGAAGACAGGATTAACGTTATAGATCTGCCATACTCTACCTATAGTATGTGAACTATATTAGCTGGCCCTCAGCTACCTCTTAAAAACCTGAACTTCACGGTATAATTTTCCTCACTGTAAGTCTTCCTACTTCATAAAAGAAAGAAAAAAAAACCAAACATAAAAAACCCCAAAGTGCCTAAACCTTTATTATATCAAGATACACAACAAACTAGACAGAAGAAAAGACAAATCAAGATTGCAGTACCATCTCATTTTAGTTTCCTTTTGTTGTGTTACACATGTAACCTTCCAACTAATGTACCTACCAAGGGTCCACAGCTCAGGCTTATGGAAATTCATCACTTTACAAGTATTCCTTATTTCAAGATGAATTACATAATTTGTTATAAAGTGGCAGTAGGGCTGATGCCATCAGCCTGGAACAGACACAGGTGTGGTGATGCCATCTCTCCAGATGTGGTGATGCCATCTCTCCAGTTAAGCACTCCCTTGGCGGCCAGGGAGAACATCCAGCTCACTCCCTGCAGGTCTTCCTGACCACACAGACCTGATGTTGATGATCTGGCAACAGGTCTGGTTTCTTGCCTTGCTCAAGATGTAGTGAACAGGACATCATTGCCTGACCGGTAGCATCAGGCACAGGTCTGGGCACCCTTTTATCCCCTTTCCTGGTTGTTGGCCTTTTTTTTCCCTACCCTCATTCTCTCCTTTCTCTACCCAAATAAACAACCTTCCCTAATTATTTTTTTCTCCCCTGCTGCCACCTGAACCCATATTTATTCATTCTGTTAATTCAGCAGTCCCTGCCATGTATGCTATTGCTGCAGTGATTTGCCAGGTGCTCTGGCCTTTCAAGACTGCACTCCCCAAAGGATGCTCGGTGTTTTCCTGCAGTCTTCTGTCGAGTTTGACTGCTTCTTATTCAACTCCGCCTTTAATCATCTGTGATATCTTGTTGTGTCTCATAGCAGGAAACTTTTGTCAGCTTCTCACACAATTTCATATGTCATGCCCAGTATTTTTCCGTGTCCTTCTCAGTTCTCTTAACCTCAGGCCAGGTGAATTGTCTTCTCATTTGCCTGAAGCCCTAACGTCAAAAATGTGCTGAAACCAAGTTTTTGTGCTGAAAGTTGCCCGTCATCTTTCTTTATGTCAGCTTAGGCAAATGGGTTTAGAAAATTATGAAGTTAAATTGATGTGACTTCCATGTGTACAGACTCTTGGACCAAAAGGTACACAGGTACTGCCAAAAGAGATTCTTTTCTACTACACCAATACTTATTTATATCCAGGTACTTTTCACAATAGTGAATAAATCTTCTGTCTCCTCAAATTTATCCTATCTATGCAATAATTATTAGTAATTAGTAATTATTAATCTATAATAGTAATTTATAAGATACGTGAAAAGTGGCATAGATTCGTTCTTTTAAACAGTAACTTGAAGAAGAAATGAAGACTGAAATTAAAACATTTCCATAATATTGAGATTTTTTCTTGATCTTCTGGATACCTTGAAAAGCCATTTATAAAAAACAACTCTACTGATATCACTAAATATAAATACCTTGATAGTTCATGCATTATGTGATTAAAATGATTGAAAATATTCCTACATTTCCCTTTCCTGTTGTGGGGAGATGCGGTGTTTTAATAGCTTAAAAATTCTGCTTGAACTAGCAAAATGTACCTGCTTAAAAGACGACTGCTGGCTGCACAGTAAAATATGAAAACTCTTTTGAAATGACATGCATTTGTCCTGTACACGTAACTTCTCATGTTCTTTCTAGTACAGACATCTCCAGAGAATACTTTCCAATTGCTTTTCCAGAAGCACAAAGATGCTGCATTAAGATGTTGTAACAAGGGAGCAGAGAGTCCACCTCCAACCTTCATTAGATAGGTTGTGACTTTTCTTTTATTAATATAAATTGCTTCATTATAAGAGATCATCTAATTATTTCTGAATTCACAAAAGGATATTCAAATAGTCCTCAGGGAGATTTAAATTTCAGACTTTGCTAGAGAGAGATGGACATTTCAGACAGTTGTCAGGCATTCTCTTACTGCAGATAGCCTGAGAATTTTCATAGCTCTGAAATTAAAACTTGCTGGATTGGCAAAAAAGAAAAGAAATAAAATAACCTCCAAACAAGATCTATGTGTAAAACTTTGTGTTGGACAATCATAGTGTTTAGAATTGCATTCATCTAACCATCAGGGGTTTGTAACAGAGTTATAAATATTTTATTGGATTTTTAATAATAAAAAAATCCTTAATGGATATGATATAGGGTGAGTGCACTACTACTTGAAAGCTCTGATGTATGGGAACTCCAGCAGCTTTGAGATGAATCAATAAATCTCATGACTTTGTGTTATGATGCCTTAGTATCTTGTCATCTACCATCCATTTCCGAAAAAAGAAAAACTGTAATAAAAGCACTGGGCTGTGTTTTTATTCTGAAACTGAAACACTCAAAGAGCTTATGCATAGGACTGTGTAAATTATTGTTTTGTTTCTGTGGAGCCAAATAATTTATATAATTACTTATTCTTTTTTTAATTATGTCCAGAAAAATGAAACAGTCAAGAGCATGGGGAAGATAAAAGTTCAATATTCATGTATACACAACAGATTTAAACTGAAACCTTCTACAAGAACTACTGAGTTACAAAGTACTTGAGACATGTGCCTTCTCGTTGTTCGACACTGTTCATATTTTTTTTCAAAACAAGACATGTTCAGAGCAAAACCTGCTATTCATTCATTCCCTCTCGTCTTCCTTTAAAAAGGGTATCATCAATACAGGCACTTACTCGTGCTTGCTTCTGGGCTCTCTCTCAGCAACTACATAAATATTTAAATGCAAAGCTGAATAGCCCTAACGGAAGGTTCTGCAGACGCTCTGATTCAGAGCAGTGGGTGGCCTGGCCTCTCAATTAACAGGGAGATTAAAATCTGTGTCTTGAAATGGATTATGTGGATTTAAACTGTCTACAGCATATTCACACTTTATTATTACCATTGTGCATGAAGAGAACACTACTGCAGCCAGCACTCTCAGCTGATACTATTCACTGAAATTCACCTGCATTTGCAAGTTATTTCAGAAAAATAAAAAAGTGAGGCTTTTTGATGACTTTATTAAATTGCCTTCCTTATAACCCTTTTCTTTCCGGCTTTTGTCACTGGAGTTCTCTGACAGTATAATATTGCAAAAAGTTAGTATTTGCACATTTATCTACTCCTTTATAAATTATTAAATAGACAATGTTTCCATTTGGAAAGCAGAGGGAAAAAGAAAAAAAAAAAGAGAAAATAATTAGAATAAAAATAAAATTCTTACTTAAGGTACTATTATTGAAAATTAAATAATAGTTAGTTCCCATTCTTTCCCATTGTTAGTTCCCATTGTTTTTGTAATTCTGCTTCTATTAATCCAGAGCTTAAACTATGATTTCTCAATAAATAAAAATTTAGAAAATATGTTAGAAATTTGAAGATCTTGCAGTATTGTGGGTTAGAAGTAGGTTCAAAATTTGCATGGGAAAGAGCTACTGTGTGTAAATTCAGAATTAAATTGTTGAGGATTAGCTTGATTTTTATTTCTAAATAACCATCTAGTGCTTTTATAATTTCCTGGGCTCATTTCTCCATCTTTATGCATAATAATTTTTTTAAAGGATTCCTTTACTGGCATATTATATATTTAACTTGATATAAAACTCTTTTGATCAATATTTGTGATTTGTCCAGGGAAAGAATCCTCTCTTATACTGAGAGTTTCAAGGAAAGATTTGGTTTTGTTTTTAAAATAAATACAGACTGCTTCAAGGAAGCTACAGATCCAGGATTTGAGTCTCAGTACAGCTGAAGCTACAGGAATTTTACAGCTGACATCAAAGAAATTATGGTTTAATTTCTGATTTTCAGTTTGGTCCTTTGTAAGCATCTGTATGTGCTTAATTATGTGCAAAAATATTCAGACTATATGAAAGAGTCAGATTTTTGCGTGGGCACATGGCCAATTAATACAAGATTCTTTATCACTGTCACCTGACATTACTGACAAGTAACTTCACTGCAATAAATCTTAACTAATTTTATTTATTTCAGAAGATGTTTTACATGATTAAGAACTGCAGACTGGGCTCAGATATCTTATAGTATCTTCAATTTCTTTGTACATAGAGTATGGATTTTAAATCATGGAATCATAGAATGGCTAGAGTTGGAAGGGACCTTCAACATCACTTTGATTTCCAGCACCCCTGCCATGGGTAGGGACACCTCCCATCAGACCAGGTTGCTCAAAGCCCCATCCAGCTTGGCCTTGAACACTTCCAGGGATGGGGCAGCCACAACTTCTCTGGGCAACCTGTTCCAGTGCCTCACCACCCTCACAGGAAAGAATTTCTTCATAATATCTAATCTAAATCTCCCCTCTTTCAATGTAAAACCATTACCCCTCGCCCTGTCACTGCACTTCCTGACGAAGAATCCCTTTCCAGCTCTTCTGTAGGCTCCCTTCAGATACTGTAAGGCTGCTATAAGGTCTCCCTTATATTATATTTTTGATTTCCTTAAATATATTGAAATGGTTTGCCCTTCTTTACTCTTTTCATGAGAGCTACAGGGAATAGGAAGACAGAATTTGAAGAGTGTATTAAATATGATTAAAAATTGCTTGATTCGTTGGGCTAAACCTAAAGTTCAGAATTAAGCTTTTCCAAACCTGGGCTTTTGTAGATGACAGTAGGCTTTTGAAGCTGTGTCTGTGGTTGCAGATGCCTTTTTTTTTAAAAGAAATAAACTAATATTAATCTGAGTCTACTTCTTCCATTATAACGTCACTAATGTCAAACTGTGAATAAACACAAATTACTTCTGCTGTTGCTTTTCCTTTATCAGTTTGCAATTTATGCTCCCTAGAGGAACATGCTTTCTCTTGATGACCAGGTTATCTCTACAAGTTTTAGTAAATCACAATATTGGTGACTTTTTCATTCTTCAGTATGGGGGAAAGGAAGAGAATGATGAATAGAATGAAGCTTCTCTTGTCACGTCGTACAAACATCAATTCTTCATGTATGGTGCAGAAGTGTACAGACTGTATCCAGAAGGCACCTAAAAATCTTTGAGGGTTTGGGCCTATGTGAATTTTAAACAGTCCTGTGCTTTTTTTGATTTAATGGAAGCTGAAGACTTCATATCAGTTTCAAGTAATGATATAGACAAAGAAGTAGAGCAGAAGCTTATTTTTGCATAGGGGAGCACGCAACATTTATCCATCACAACACCTTCACCAAAAGGAGTGGAAGAACTGGGAGTAGCCAATTGAATCTGGAAGTATCTAATGTGTAAAATTACATTTGTTCAGTTATATAAGCTTTTTTGGAGACCATCATATAGAAATCTAACCATCAACATTCTGATAGTTTGATGATACAAGTTATATAGATGGATAGACAGCTTGGATAAAATTCAAATAAGAATTTTTGCCAAGATTGTGAAACACTGGCTAGCTGCAGTATATTAAGGACCATTGATCCACAGATGAATTTTATCACTGCAAAAGTCTCTTTACTCATCAAACTAGTCTCAAGTGAAACAACAACAAAGTGATTAACACTGCTATCCTGTTCTCCTATGTTGCTGATAAATATGTCAAGTAAAGACATCTTAGGTTTAAATACACTAACTCGAGTTCCAGAAACGATTAAGGTAAAAATTTGCAGAGCTTGATACATGCTAATTTACCTCAGATATCAGCAGAGCAGGTTGGCCGAGTCCGATTTCAGTACTGCTTTGATTAAACAGCTTATGGCATATAGTGTCTCCGTTTGAACCTGGACTGATTACCACTCCACCACACTGCAGACTGTTGTTTGAAATGCTGTGGTTTTTTGAAGTGAATATATTTGTCTCGCCTGAGTTATCGTTTCATGTTCTCAGTAAGTTAGTAGGAGCACCATTGCCTCGGTTATATCTTCAGGCTTTCTTCACAGCTGTAACAGGTAGGAATTTGACCACGAGGTAACAATGTGTCACTGTGGCCAAGAAAGCCAACGATCGATCTCCTGGGGTGCATTAAAAAACCACATTCAGCAGGTCAAGGGAGGTCATCCTTCCCTTTTACTCCACCATGGTGAAGCCGTATGTGGAGTACTGTGTCCATTTCTGGCTCCCCAGTCTAAGGACAAGGAACTACTGGAGAGACACCATCAGAGGGCTACAAAGATAGTCAAGGGAATGAAGCATCTCTGTTATAAGGAAAGGCTGAGACCTGGGTCTGTTTAGCCTGGAGAAGGATGGGTAACAAGAAGATGGGGTCAGGTTTTTTTTTCAGTGGTGCCCAGTGACAGAACAAGGGACAATGGGCACAGGCTGGAACACAGGGAATTCCATCTCAACATGAAGAAAAAAATATTTGCTTTGAGGGTGATAGAGCACTAGAACAGGCTGCCCAGGGAGGTTGTGGAGTCTCCTTCTCTGGAACTATTCAACACCTGCCTGGATGTGTTCCTGTCCAGCCTGTGCTAGGTGAACCCACTTTGGCAGGACTAGATGATCTCCAAAGGTCCTTTCCAATCCCTACAACTGTGTTATTCTGTGAAATTTATTTACTTCTTAAAATAAAGAAAGGAGTCTGTAGTCGTAGACAACAATTTTTACTCATATGGAAATCCTAGCTAGCTTCTCCTAAGTTCCACACAGTAGGGACCAGCAATGGAAAATAGTGGTCTCGTACCACATTGTAACCCACACATACTCCAACTTGATCACACAAGGTTATGAAGCTCTAATTAAAACAGTAAAAATATGAAGATGTCTGTGACTGTATTACTCAGTATTATAGCATACAATCCCAGCAGGTATTTAAAACTACTGTGTTCTCATAACTGAAACTGTCTGCTTAAAATTCCCAGATTAGGAGGAGTCTTGTATTTTCAAAATGCAGCTGAAAAGTATAAGGTCCAGACTCGTTCCTCCTAGTTTGAGAGGTAAAAGAACTAAATCCAACTGAGGTAGGACTGAGAAGATGTTTATGTTGAAACAGAAATAAAAAATTGACTTTTTTTTTTTAACATGGCTCTCACTAACCAAAACAACAATCTAGTTGTACATAAATGAGTAGGAAGTTGCTGAATTCTAGACCATTAGGGCAGTTTTTAAACTGTGATATGAGTCTGATTAAATATATGAAAATATCAGAGTCACTGAACATTGCCAAGATGAAAGTCTCAATTAAACCTTTAGCATCCTCAATATTTCTGGTTTCCCATCTGGGTGAGTGCACTCATAATGTAGGGCAAGATTCATATATTATTAACTGATTAATTAGTTTCTACCATATGTGAAAACCTTTGGCACGAAGCATCTCCCTAGCTATTAAAGGTGACTAAAAGTACAGATAAAGGACAGAGGGGAAGGGTGCTCAAAGTGAGAATCACACTCTCACTTACCTTTGTCATAATTATAGCTCATATCAAGTTCAATTTTCATGAGTAGTATGCAATGAAACATCCATATTATACAATGTGGAAAGTTCCATGTGGGCTTAAATTTACTGCTACCTTTTATATTCACTTTTAAAAGAAGTCAAGCATAAAGTTTACTCATGTAGGTCCCTCTGCACCCATTATAGGCAGAGGGCAAGGATCACATTTTGCTCTTGGTTACACATGTGCAAGATTTCTGACTTCAGCAGAATTTCATACATGAATATGAAATAAAAATACTTCTCAGAATTTAATCTTCACCTTATCTGCCTCCGCTGTGAAGGAGGGATAAAAGCTAGCATATAGAGTCAGTTTTGCTAATTACACCAATAAAAAATTCATTTAAATAGCAATTGACCCTCTGCATGAAGAAGAACCTGCACCTTAAAACAGAAAATCTTAAGTTTCAAACTGCTAAAAATAATACTTGAAGTGGACTGATAACTTGTGATAGATATCATGTGGTACTGTAGCAGTATATTAAAACTTCCCACCTCATCAAAACATTTCAAAAACTTTCAAATTATTTGAAATCCTATTTTCGGACCCACCATGTTTTTGTACAGCTTTATCTCTATAGAAACTCAAATGACAAAAATCTATATGACACCATGCAAAAGTTGATCAAAATGTTACATACAAACTTTGTTTGTACACAGGTTGTACATTTGTTGCAAATGTGTGCCAAATGTTGAGACAGCCTAGAATGGCTTACTCTAAGAGAGAAATTAAACTTTGTACCTGTGCTCAAAAAATTAGGCAGGGTTGGTATCCTTATTACAATCTCTTTGGAGCAGGTGGTCTGGTCTGTGCAAGGCACTGAGTTTATTGAATATTGATTCCTTCCTAACTCAAGAGAAGCAATATGCAGAAGCGGTAACTAAGTCATACTGCTCTGTGGTTGGCACAATTTATTCATGGTACTATGTCAGAAGTAGTATCTGAATCTCATAATTGGAAATATTCATTTAGAACTTCTGGCTGTCAGTAAATAACTTTTTATCCCAAATGAGATATTTCATTTTTAAAAACACTGTTTTTTTTCAACATAACCTTTCCTTGAGAAAAAGCTGATAGAAACACAAAAGAACCTTTCTGATAACTTTGAAAGTGGAAGATTTCAAACTCAATCCTAGTAAAATAAGTCCTGAAGATGTTAAAAAAAGTAAAAATTATTCAAGTATAGAATTTACAAAATGAAAAAAATGATGACATTTTGAATTTTTTAACGAAAGAGATTTTCAATTTGTTCAGGCAGCTTTACTGCTTTTTTCTTAAAAGCCAAAAATACATTGGCATTAAAAGCAACTGATCTATATAAACTTTGTTTCCTGATTATTAAAAGAACCACAGACGACACTGGAAAAACTATAGTGAAACAGGAAAACCTATCATTTCCCATGTGTTTCAGGAGCCTCCAGGGGTTTATTGCCCTTTCTGAAAGCACCATAATCAAGAATAACTTGATAACTAAACTCCTGTCTGGATACCATTGCCTTAAAATTCATTAAGTCGCTTTGCAGACCTGATACCCTGTAGGGCTCAAATTTATAGAACTTTTTTTCCTAAACAGTTAGGAACATTTACAATATTATATTGCAAAGTACATGTCCAAGCTTGTTGTATAAATTGTATAGAAAACAAGAAGCAGGATGTCATAAAGCCGACAGAGAAAGAAAAAGGCATGTAGATATTTTGTCTCACTTTATACAAGGTACAAAATACTTATAAAGAGAATGTTTTGGTTTCACGTCTGTGAAGAATGTGTTTTTTTCATCTGCAACAAGGGTAATTGTCTTTTAGTGCATTTATGCATTCTCCAGCTGAATAAACTAATACATTGTCTTTACATACAGTTGAATATTTACACTGTGTTCAAACCCAAGCACTTAAATATGAAGCTCTCTGAATCCCTTATATCCACATAAAGATGGAAATGTTTAAGGCATGATACGTAGTAGATATCTAACTGAACTAAATTCCACTGGGGGTTAGGTATCTGTGTGTCACATGAAGTTTTAAAAAATGTCCCCTTGGGCTCCTAATTAAAGCAATCTGAGTTTTAAACAGAGTTAGAACTTGCATTTCTCATTTAATAAACTACATTCATTAAACTATCCCTACAATGTCTTTTGCACACTTTTTCTTCTATGACATTAACCTTTACATTGACCTCCATTTATATCATGATCGTCAGGGGGCCAGGTAATCCAAGGTCTATCGGTATTAAAGACTGATGCAAAAAATGCATTGAATTCCTCCACTTTTTCTTCATCCTGATTAGTCAGATGTTCATCTTCAGTAAGTCTTCAGTTCAATGTTTTCTTTAGACCTCCTCTTCCTGTTAACATACTTAAAAAATCCCTTCTTGTTATCTGAAACAAGACTGGCCAGTCTCAACTCTAATTGAACTTTGGACTTTCATCTCTTCTCCCTTCACATATGAACCATCTGTAATCTGTAATCTTGTGAAGCCTGACCTCACTTCCAGAGACCATACAATTTCTTTCTCCTTTGGAGCTCCATGACAAGTTCCCTGTTCAGACAAACTGGTCTTCTGCCCCACTGGCTTGACATATGACACGGTGGAATTGGCTGCTTCTGTGCTTCTGAAAGGTGATTCTTAAAGACCGACCAGCAGTCATGGTCGCCTAAGCACTCAACATCAGATTCCCAGGGTACTCTGCTAAACAGCTCCCTGAATAGCTTAAAGTTTGCCCTCCTGAAGAATGGGGTAACAACTCTGCATCTCTTCTTTCTTATTAAATTGAAAATTTTAAACTCAACCATTTCATGATCACTGTGGCCAAGACAGCTATCTACCACCTTCAAGTCCTTCTCTATTCACAAATAACAAGTTTAGGAAAGCATCTTTCCTAGTTGTCTCAATGAGTACTTGTCACAAGAAATTCTTATACAAACATCAAAAATTTCCAAGACCTGCTCATCACAGTAGTATGATATTTCCATTGGTGTCTGGGAAGTTGAAATCTCCCATAAGGACAAGGGGGTTATTAACCCAGAAATATCTCCTAATTACTTACAGGATAACTAGTCAGTGCTTACATCCTGGCTGGGTGATCAACACCCATCACAACATGTCTTTTGTTTTCCATCCCCCTAATCCTCACCCAGAAGCTCTCAACCATTTAATCACTAACTTTAAGGACCGTGAAATCAAACACCTTCTTTACATATAGTAAGACGTTGAAACTCTACAATTTAATTTTGGAAAACCAAGCAAAATTTTTTTGGTATAGCTAAAGACAAGTCCCTCCCTTGTCTCTGAGTTGGAAGCTGGTACCACTGGCTCTTAAGTTGGCCTGAAAAATATGTCTTTCCCTGAAGGTTTTAATTCTAAAGATGCTTGTATTTCTCAAATGAAAGACATTCCAACTGAAATATTCTGAGGTATTTTTAGTGTTGAAGACTGATAGTCTTCATCTGATTCATGCAAATGATAAAGCCAGTGCATCATAAGGAATTAAATCCAATACAGGCAACTGATTCTACCATAATTCAACTTAGAACAAAGAGGATCACCTGTAATGTTGTAACAGCAGTTTATTTTCCACGTGTCCTTGGCACTGAGGTTAATGCTACCCAATCCAGTTAACAATGGTGGTAGAAGGGAGAGAAGAGGGGAATTTGTGCACAGATTCTGGATTATTCAATATTCTAAAGCCAAACGACTTCACATAGATACCTCAGTAGTCATAGCACAGCAATGAAATTGTCTTTCTACACTGTTCTTAAGTTCTCATAACAGGTAAGTGCTTGATTTAAAAAACACTGGTTGAAATTCTATGGTTTGTGTCATGAAGGAGTTTAGGCTAAGGAAATATAATGGTTCTTCTGCCCTGGAAATCTATGAATCCATAAAAATTGGATTAGAGGAAAACTGATGACCTAGAGCTAAAAGAATCTATGTCCCATTAATAATCTTCTAAAAGAACTGACCCAGTAAATCAATTTTTTTTTTCTACTTTATTTTTCTCTGGTAATATTAATATCAGAAAAATAAACTTTTGAAAGTTCAAAGATTCAGTGCAGTCGATATAAGTAGCTAAGTGCTCAGACAGTTATCTAAAGCTTTTATGAATCTCCAAACCCTTGGAGATGTATTTTCTTCTTATCACCTCAATTTTTTACTATATTTCATGACATAATTTTACTGTATTGAGTTCGCTTCTGTCACATGATTTTGAGTCCTGAATTATTAAAATTTTTCAAGCAAATAAGCAGTTTGGTAGGGTGATGAGAGCTGGCAAAGGAAGAATTATATTTTCTAGCTAAAGCTTCAATTCTTTAAGTACTTAGTATAAGAGTATGCTTGTATGCTTGAGTCCCAGTGATGACAGTGAAACCTCAGCACGTATTTATGTGATAGGCTGAACAACAATAGTTTTGCTGACCTCCTCAATGACAGTCTTATGCTTATATGTATGTAAAATGATGCAAACTAGCTCATAGGATACAATATGAGACAAGATAAGAAACATGGACATGAAATTAAGGGAAGAAAAAAACATCAGGCTTTCACAATGCTCTTCTGAGTCTTCCTGACACACGAGAGCACACAGGCAACTCTGCTTTCTGAGTAGTGGTGACTCAAAATAACCAGTGAGTAATTATTTAAGGTAAAGAAATAACTGGGTTTTGACTTGAGTCAAAGGAACATCCTAGCACTTCTATATCATGAATATTCACAACGAACAAGTCAAGGCAGCCTTTCTTTATGTCCTGGATGGAGCCTTGGGAAAATCTAAAGCAAGAAAAATGAGTATGTTCCTTCTGTCCTTACACTATTCCTGCTTGACTCTGAAGATTGGAGGAGACAGAAAAGTAGATACTTTTTTTTTTTTTTTTAATGGATAGATGACAATCAAATAAAAGCTCTCAGTAAAATACTGTTTTGATAAGGCATTGTACAGCATCCACTTTTATCTACACCTTGAACCTTCAAAATACAAATAATATCATTAACAATTGATATCCTTAAGATCACCACCAAAGATCATAAGCCAAAATTTTGTTTCTGTCTATATACTTACTTCTACATGTGACCTGACACTGCTTGACAGTTTTATCAATTATCAAGAAGGAGGAATATGATGGAGTTTTAAGAAGAATAATAAGCAGTATAAAGGATCACCTGCTGGTACTGCGTAGTCTGGACCACTTGGTAAAGTGGGGTTTAAATGCACAGTATACATGTATAGCCAAATTCAGCTGTGGTTGCAGGAATAAAGAATGTAGGAAATATAACCCGTGTGAGGAAGTCTACTTTGACACTGGAAAGGAGTTTGCAGAGAGTTTGATGTTCATAGTGGATTATCCATTGGATATAGATACACAATACAATATAGCAGTTATAGATCTATGCAGATCTGTAGACCTGTGAGCAAAGAAATATCAAGAAGTAGCAGGAAAGGCATTACCTTTGTCATCAGCACACTGGTAACAACCATTTACTGTCTTAAATCATTTAGTCCAGAACTGAAGGATTACAGCAGACAGGAAAGTGTTCAGAGAAAAATAATTAACACATTGGGCTAATGCACACATGCATTTTATTGAGACACTCAAGAATTCACCCTTATTTACTAGCAAGAAGATTGTATCACAGTTTGAATACCTGCTTGCGGAACAGATGAAAGAAAGCTCCATTCTTGCACACAAATATAATCCAATAGCTTCAATTTTGAGCTGGATCAATTTGGTAAAGTTCAATTAACTGACATCATACATATGCTTCACTGTAAGGTCAAATAACCACAAAAATCATGTATATAGCTCTGTGGTGAGTCGCTAGCAAAGTTTACATGAAAAAAAGGAAAAGTCTTTCAAAACAGTGTAGCTGTTACTGGACTTACAATTATTACATTGTTGAAATTACAATGTTGTTTTCATCACCCCAACATTATTAATTTTCAGTCTTAATTTCAATGTGAGATCATCCTCTACGTGGAAATTTCTTAAGATTCTTAATTTTTTAAAGATGTAGAATCACAGAATCATGGAATCACAAAATTGTCAGATTGGGAAGGGACCTCTAGAGATCATCTAGTCCAACTCCCCTGCTAAAGCAGGATTGCCCAGAGCACAGCACTCAGGACGGCATCCAGGTGGGTGTCAAAGGTCTCCAGAGAAGGGGACTCCACAACCTCCTGTTCCAGGGCTCTGGCACCCTCACCGGAAAGAAGTTTTTCCTCATATTTGAGTGGAATTTCCTATGTACCAACTTGCGCCCATTACCCCTTATCCAGTAGCTAGGAACCACTGAGAAGGAGTTCCTGGCCTCTATCAGGAGCAGCGTGGTGAGTAGGGCTTGGGAGGTGATTTTTGTTTTATCAGAGTTAAGTTGATGGTTGGACTAAATGATCTTAAAAGTCCCTTCCAACCTAGATGACTGTATGAATCTATGGTTTAAAATTTTTGTGACCTTTTCTCCAGAAGTCTCAGAAGTTCCCTTTAACACAAGAAATACATTCCTCTTGATGTCTTTTGTCCAGCAAATATGATATCACACATAGACCAGAAATTAGATTTTTGCATTTGAGATCCAGAAGTCTGCTAATTCACAGTTCTTTGTATCTGTAATGGAAAAAGAAAAAGATAATTAAATGTAATTTGCAAGCAATCAGTCAGTGAAACTTTACTTCCTACGGAATCGCCAGACTCTGGTTCAATTAAATCCAACAGCTCACAGGTGTTCAAAGGATTTTTTTGATTTTATTTTCCTTTCCTTCCCCTCCTCCTCACCCCCCTGTTCCCCTTCAGAAGGTAGATATTCTTCATGTCATTGCTTCAGTTAAAGGACTTCTTTCGGTAGGCTCAGGTAAAGGAAGAATTCTAGTGTTGTAAGAAAACAACATTACAAATATATTAATTTCTGGGTAGAAAAGAAGGTATGTAGAATTAAATGACTCAAAACCACCCTCCAGCATACTGTATATTATTTCTTTGTTTTTCAATACATTCTGAAATGGTTATAGAATATATATATATATATATAAATGTGAATTTGTGGTTAGTTCTATACTTCTATTGCACTGTGTAACAAAGTGAACTGAAAAAAGCTTTCAATATAAGCACAGTTTTTATTTTATTAGTCTTTGGATTTTGTATATTTAATAGAGTCTTGGGATTTCCTTAAAAATAAGAGAAATGTAAAAAAAATCTGTATTTGTACATAAGCAGAGTGGGGGAAATCACTATGCTTAGCTTTTTGTGAATCTGTTTCTTTGTGCTTTAAACACATCATTTGCATTTACATTTTGCAATATGGAAAAAAAAAAAAAAAGCCCCACTTTGGCATGTGGAAGCTCATTCAGGGCCTGTTTCAGCCTTCATAATTTAAATGATTTTTTCTGAGTGAAGATGTCCATAGCCAAACAGTACTCCCAGTCCCCTGTGGCTGTAGATACATAGTTCAGGAGAGTGTTGCTCTCCGTGTGGATATGTATATCTTTGTTCACAAAAGAGCTGCCTTTTGTGAGTGATTTGTGGCACAAGCATCTAAAGAGCGGTTGTGATTACCCAGAGGGTGATGGTGCTTTAGTCACACACTACAATGGACAGTGCCCTCTGATTGATGAGGATGATAAGGTGTGTTGGCTGTTGATGGTAATGTGCTTCTTAGGACTCCAACTCTGCTATCAGTGAGTTATTAAAGTCTCCGCTAGGGCAGAAATCTTGATATTGTATTTACAGTATAGGCCTTAAGAAAGTACTGTGGACTCAGCTGGACTTCCCCTCCTCCCTTCCCGCCCCCCGCCCCAGTATTAATGCAGAATATTGGATATTTCTTACTCCTTTATGTTAAAAGACTTAAGTGGAGTAGATCCAGAATGAATTGTTTGAATGGAGAGAAAGGGCTGATACTGTTTTAATTATGCAGTGCCTATGTATGATCTTTTCTATGCACTTTTTTTTGTGAAAAAGAATTGCCCCCCGGGTGTTTCAGTATGAAGCAACAACACTCAACCTGAATACTACATATATGAGTTGAGCAATGTTTTCTTTTCTTTTAAAAGTGTTGACATTGATTTTTTAAATACATGTAATGGAAACCACTCATTATTACCCACCTTTTATAAGCTACTCCTCATAAACTGCAAAGGCAGCATTCCATAAAACCCATTATGCAGCTACTACAATGCCCCACTGATCTAAAAGTTGCACACATCTGCAAAACAGATAGACTGTATCTCACTTTTCAGGTTTTCAGAAGTTTAAGAACAAATCCTTCTCTTTAGAAAAAGTCAGAGGTAACCACAGTCTTAAGTTTTAACCTTTGAGAACCTTTCACATATTACTGAGCTACCAGCTGAAAGTGACATTTTGACATAAGCAGTAGGTAGTTGTGACATGTTAAATACCACCAAGTACGAAGCTTTTCATTCTCTAGTGCATCCATGTTTTCATTAAATGTAGAGCAAAGTGCAAGCAGAAACTGCACGTCCTGTGACGTATGCTCTTTAGCATAAAACAAAACCTGGAGAAAAGTGGTTAAGAGGTAAGAGTAATACATCCCTGCATCAGCCTACTCCTGGTTTATTTCAGAAACACTCCCCACACTTGCTATATCAGAAAAGTGAAGATTTTAATTAGTGTATGAGATAGGTCTGTTGGCTTATGTCAATATGAGGAGTTACCATCTTCTGCAGAGATGGGATGAGAATCAGTAGTTCCCAGCACACATCACAAAAACTAGCCTGGTACAGATAAAACTAGTGGTAATAGCTATGACATTCACATAAAGAGAAGTTGTCCAGAGAAGTTGTGGCTGCCCCATCCCTGGAGGTGTTCAAGTCCAGGCTGGATGGGGCTTTGAGCAACCTGGTTTGGTGGGCGGTGTCCCTGCCCATGGCAGAGGGGTTGGAACTCTATGATCTTTAAGGTCCTTTCCAACTCTAACCATTCTATGATTCTATGAAAGAGAGTTTGTTAGAGACAAAGGACTAATCTTACTCTGCTTTAGCTAGATTAGTAAGACATGATCTCAAAGTTGGTCTCACCTTTCTTAGTAAGTAGAGGTACTTGGACAGCAGACAGGATGATTCATCCCAATTGTCTTTGGCATCTCCAGCAATGGGAGGGAACTGAGATGATGCCTTAGACCTACTGTCTAACAAAAGTTAGGTCAGACAAATCCCAACATGATATTATGATTAAATAGATGTTACATTTGTGTTTTAGCACAGCAATAAAATCTCAAGCATGCTGACATGTAGATAAGGTGAAAATCAGCCACGTCTTCAAGTCAATCATTGTTACACATCTCTTATTGATGTACATGTTCTTCATACAGCACAATTCCAGTTACTTGCACAACACAGAAATTAGGTTTCACTAGTTGTTCTTTTGCTGAAGAAAATAGGCAGAAAAGTATGTATATAAGTAGAGGATAAGTTATTGCTAACGCACTTCATTTTAATGATGGCATTTAAGAAATTCTTAAGGAAAGCAAAGTTGCTGAGAAGAAAGATACATTGAGAGGAAAATATTTAAGTCCCAGCTATGTACACTACCAGAGTTAAGATGTTTCACATTCTTCAAATTTAGTCTTTGATCACAGACACTATTAAACAAGAACTTTAAATAGCTAATCTGTTTATTGGACTAATATTGTGGCGTCACTGAATGTTTATGGTACCATGGGGACCTTTTGTCCTGCCATCACATTGCTACAGGTCCTGAAAACACTGTTCAGGCTTTAAAAGTTTGCTTCTGGTACTTCTGTCCCAGCTTTAGGGGCTTTGTGAATCCAATAAGCTACATTTTCTTAGTACAAAGCATAAATTCTGTGCTATCTTACTCATGTTTTATACCCCCTGGAGAGCTATATAGATCCTAATATAGAAAACTAGTAATCTGCTATTTGCTGGCATAGTTTTAGACTGCATAACCATCAAAGCCAACAGAAGGGAGGTGGTATGAACACACAGCAGCACAGTCTTAGGTTGTACTAAACTGATCATGAAACCACAGGTTGCAGTTGCATTTCCAGTCAACTCCAGGAGGTAACCTGAGAGTTCACCTCCACTGAAAGAGGGAAGCACTAGTCACTATCGCTCCCAGGTGTATGTTTTCACTGTTAACTTTGTGCCAACCCCAGCTGTTTCTTGCACCCGCCATGAACTAATGCAACTAATTAACCTGTCAGAAAACAAACCATAATAAAGCACACTACGGACGGTTGGATCACTTGAGCTGCTGGTCTGGAAGATCCTATAATTGTGAGGGCTCACATGAGAGTGTGACCATCCCTAACAGAGACTTTAGAAATCATTTCCTGTATTAGTATCAATATCATTACCTCTATAATATTGAATTAGGTGCTATGGAATTTTGTGACTTTAAGTATTTACAACTTCACTCTTCTGAAAAGAGTGTCACAAAAGGGATCCTTTAAAGATTATTGCATTTTAATTAGGTTTTCTGGGTAGTTAATGTCACACCGCCATAGTAGTTCCTCTGCATTTTACTTATTAGGGACTGCGAAAAACACAATAATGGATACAGTCTTTGGAACCTCATGAGTTTGGTACTACATGTCAAATACGGATATTTAAAATCGTTACTTCGAAGTACTGGCTTTTACATGCTGGAGTTTCGAGGAAAATGATCTTATTATTTATTCTAGCTTGCACCTATCTGTCCCTCTTCTATATTTACCAGGATCTGGTGAGCCACTCTTTGCAGCTATTTCTGATGGGTTGGGGTTTTGAGTAACCTGGTGTAATGGGAGGTGGCTGTGGCCATGGCCAGAGGGCTGGAACTTGGTAATCTTTAAGGTCCCTTCCAACTCCATTTCTTTTACTGTACTGAACACTGATTTGGCAATTTCATGAGTGTAGATAGATATCCAGAATTTAACCAAAATCAACGGAGCATAGAAAAATCACCCAGTTTTTCACACTAGAACCGCAGGTTGTGTGTTCTTTCTAGTTAAACACTAATGAGTGCAAATTCACTCTGTGGAGGCAACCACATGCACCCTGATAGACAGGTTTAAATTAATATGGTTCCAGGCAGTCATAGCAGAAGTTGCAGCTTGAAGATACAAACAACTAAATTGTAAGCACTTGAAGAGATTCTCATCCCATTGTGCATCTTGAAGATAACAGCAATTGTCCTAGCACTATTGAAAAATAAAATAAAACAGGAGAGACTTTATACTCAATGTATACCTGCGTATCTTTCATCAGATTTTACATTTTAAAAGCATTTTGGCACATTTTCTGGGGGAAATGGTAACATCATGCATCTTGAGTTTTCCTGCTGTTTTCAATGTATTATGTAGTTTCATTTTTCCCAAAAACTTTTCCTCCCTTAAAAGGGCAAGAAATCATTATTTCTATACAAAACAAGAGCAACAGTTATGACCTGTCCTATAAATAAAAAAATAATAATAAAAAAATAAAAATAATGAAAAAAACTATGCTATGCTGTCAGGATGGTGAGACAATGGAACAGGTTGGCCAGAGAAGCTGTGGCTGCCCCATCCCTCAAAGTGTTCAAGTCCAGGCTGGATGGGGCTTTGAGCAACCTGGTCTGGTGGGAGGTGTCCCTGCTCAGGGCAGGAGGGTTGGAACTCAATGATGTTTAAGATCCCTTCCAATCCAAACCATTCTATGATTCTATGAAACAGACATTCCTAACAAATTATAAAATTCCTAATAAGATATCAGATCAATATGGTGCAATATCCTATTCTTTCTAAGTTACTGAATGTCATATCAGATTAATGAGCTATACTAGAAATGTATGACAAACAAACTCTTAATATATCATGAAATTAATTTGCAAAAATGAAACAGAAAATTACTTCTTTAATGAGGTTGTCAAATTTTGTTACCAATTTTTGGTTTTAATAACATGGGATAAAATTTGTCAATTCAATAACACATACTGAAATATGTGTCTTCTCTTTCAGAAATGTATTATGATATGACTGGAGGAATTGTCATTAGGATGATAAAATTAACATACACAGGAATATATTAAAAGTGATCGACAATTCCAGCCCCCTACTCCCCACCCCAAATCTTGAACAACTAAATACTTACTATAACATCAGTCCTTGAGTGTTGGTTTGGTGGGGGTTTTGTTGTTTTTATTGGATTTTTTGTTTGTTTGTTTGTTGTTGTTCCTCACCCCTCTCCCGTCCATCCATACCATTTTCCAGTGATTTTTATTTCAGGAAAGTTTTTTAAAAAACAGTGTTATGCTGGTATAAATAGGAGATAAATATTTTTCTGGTGTTTTTACAAATCTTTAAAGCAAACTTTCATAGAAAATCAGGATGAATTGACCAAAGCCCAGTGGAAAGAAAAAAACAACCTATTTACCAAAAGAGAATTTCACGATTATTTTTGTTTTTATATTGAAGAAAGCCAAAATAATTTGATTTACTTCTGTAAGTCCTGCGTTTCAGTTCCTCATAATGACAAGAAGCACAAAATTGTAAATATAGTACTGTAGAGTTTATTCTCATTCCAGGTTAAGATGATCTATATTCCATACAAACTGAATTAATAATGGCACAAGAGTTTAATGTATATTTGCCTCAGGTGTGGAAAGCGAAGGAGGGTGGCTGATAGATGTTAACACTTTTTGAAGGTTGTACAAGTGATGAGAATCATAATATGATCGCTGACTGGATGGAATGCGAAGAGTAAGCATATTGCTATGCAGTCGTTTGTAATATCTGTACAGAATACAAAGATGGAAGAGAAAATGGGTGAAAATGTCATGTTATGACAGAATTTGTGATTACAAACTAAAGCTCTCATATATTTCTCAATGTATTTTTTCTTTTTCTTTCCAGCCAGAATTTCATGCGCATAAACTTCTGTAAGACAGGTAACTGGTCTATTTGCAAGTTACAATTACCTTTTAATGGAGTTCTATATTTCCTCAGTTTTCAGACAGGGTCATATGGTATGGATTAAAATACCAACAGGCAGATTCACATCAGGTTGAGATCATCAAGCTTAAATAGCAGCTATCAACAGTTTGCTGTCAAGAAACTAAGAAGATGCTGGATGTGGGTGGCCCTGCAGAGATCTGTCTTATGTCCTGTGTAATTTAGTAGTTTCATTAACAACTTAGATGACTTATCAGCCTTGACACCCAACAGTAAGTGCTGCAAACCCTTCGGAGGACAAGTTGTGAATTTAAATTGATCCTGATACATCGATGTAATAGTCAGAAGTCTTTAAGATTAAATTCAACACAGTAAAGTAGAAAAACTATGCACATAAAGAAAAATAAATCAAAATATACGGTGACAATAGCAACCAGGCTGGGAAAAATACAAATCTGAGATATGGAGGGCCAGAAATGTGCCCAAATAAGCAACTACTGCTGTTGAATAGACAAATGAAATGGGTTTTTTTGATACATTAGCAAGTGTGTTGTAAGCAGAAAAGGAGGTGAAGTAGAATTATTCCTCTCCAAAGAGTGTAGCTACAGAACTACTTCCAGTTTTAGATGTTGTTAAAATCTGGAGGAAAACTGGAAGCGAGGATAGTAAAACTTCAATGAAGCAGGCAGAACCCGTGAATCGAAAACCTGGAGGACAGGGTTTGTTTTATTTAAAAAATAGAAGACTGTGTGCCTGGAGACGAAGGAGAAATAAGTCCAGGAGACTTTATAGCAGCCTTTCAAGCTGGAAATGTTTCTTGTAAGAAGGATAGTGATTTTCTCTGTCTTCAACATTCTGATTACAAGAATGAGAAGTCATACATTCTATTTTCAGAAAAGATGTTTTATTTTAGGCATCAGGAAAACTCTCAACTTCTTAGAGGTATATTACTTGATCTTCTCTGGGAGTGAAGACTTGGTCCAGATGGTCACTCTTTTTTCCTGTGTTTCTAGGGATGTTTCAGATTTGTATATTTTGCAATAAGTCTACTTATCATTAAACCAAAATGTAATATAATGAAAATACATACATCTTCTTTTATTTACATATAGGGTCAAAAGGGTTAATTGTGTATATGCATGTATTCTCTGCAACTCTTAAGCAAGCTGCTAAAATGGATAGAATTACAAAACTTTTCTAATAATTCTTATAAAAAGTGCCACAGTATGAAGATGTTTCACACTTTTCATGACATTTTACTCCAAGATGTATTTTCAGGCAAAATTAAAAAAGAATACATTTAAAAATGTCAAAGTAAGTTGAGATAATATCTTTTTCTGCCTATTGTTCCAGCTTTTAGAACTGTCTAATAGTTGCTTTCTTCTTGACAATTCATGAATTGTCAGTAAAATTCTTAAAGTAAGGGTTGTTAAATACATTCTCATCTCTAAAAAATTTATACCAACAAGGAAAGGTTTTAAAAATCACAAAGCAGGAGAGACCATGAAAGTTTTTCTTCCATTATAGACTAAGCAACTGAAAAACTAAGCAATTTAAAATCGGCATCAATAGTAAACAAAAATTACAAAACTCAGTTTACAGAAAAAAGAAAAGAAGGGAAAGATTAAAAATGGAAATAAGATCTATTGTTCTACTCAAGGCTCAAAATCTTACTTATCTATCAACCCACTGTCCCTTTCTTCTGTTTTAACAGAGAAGCATAGCTATACCCAGGAGCTGGTTAGGTCTGTGTTGAGTCAGAGACTTTACGAGTGATCGCCTGATACTACATTTTTGGATTTGTGTAGGATCAAATGCAATTTTTTTCCCAGCTAAGTCACAAGTAGTGCTTCCCCCGAGGGAAGAACTGCATTTGGAAGCTGAAATGGGAGCAAGAGAGTGAATGACGAGTGAGTGGAAAAACTTAATCCTCCCTCAGGCTTATATGCTAGGTAAATTTACTCGAATGGGCTTGCCAAAACCCAGTTTACTTCATATACCCTGGTTCTTGTGTCTTTACAAGCTGATTTTCACTATGGATTTCTCTTTTTCTCTGCCAAGTATATTTATAAAGCAACATCTTGTTCTCAGTCTCAGCAGTACTCACATACCACTTCACAAGTTGTCAAAAGCTTAGTCAAGCACTAAGAAAACCCAAACTCAAATAATTAAGTTAAACTCAGAACAAATGTTGTCAGCCTGTGTTTAGACTGAAGTTTGTTACCTCTTTCAGATAGAAAGAGTCTGAAAGCTTATGCTTTTATCAATTATGTCAGCAGGTCTAAAAAAAAAAAAAATTGTATGTATTTTTCCTTGTAAACCTTGCCTTCAAAAAAAGAAAGTCATTGTAGAGCTTGAAGTTATCCAAAGTGACAAACCCCTGAAAATTACCAGTAATACCTTTTAATACCCAAAAGCAGGAAAAAATGAAATCTGGATAAAAGATTAGAAGGTTGCTCTCATTCATTTTTCCAGAACTCATTCTTCTAGCCAAGGCTTTGTTTGAGTAGTGCTTGGTGATAACCAGTAATTTACGATGGTTTTGTTCTCCGATTACAGAAGACTCAGTCAAAGTGTGTCAGACCCTGGGCCAGGGCAGATAAAAACGTCCAACTCTTTTTTTTTCTAAACTTTTTTCCTAAAAATCCTTCAGTGTTAATAGAACTGGGTTTCTGGCCCATTTTCATCTACTGTTCACTATGTTGCAATGGCAGGAGTCAAATTTCTAGTTTATGACATAGTGAGGGTTCTGTTTCGTGTAAGTACAGGGTGCAAGCTCCACTACTCATGTTTCGTTGATGGTTGGAATCTGAAGGCACCAGAAAGTGAGGAAGAACATGTTACTCTCTTTCAAAAGAAGTATGAACAAATTCCTGCTCAAAGGGACTGCCTTGAGAGCTGGAATAAATTGCCAATACTTAGATCACTGTTAGAAGCCAGTTTTCTTTCAGTGGTCCAGAACTACCTGCTCTGACTCTGGCTTTTTTTTCACTAGTCTTGTTGTCCATGAGCTTGCTTACCCACAGTGGAAATGATAGGGTAAATGATTCCCCTGAAAAATAACCTCTATGAGTTTGGATTGTTTTTTCAGCCAGATCTAATTCACTCTACAAGTGCACAAACATTTGTGCTGTACATTGGAAGAGAAGGAAAGACGCAGGGAGGTCCTGGGGAGCACCAGCTGCTAGCGCACTTCTGTGGAAGAGTGTTTAAACTAGCTGACTATCTATTTAACATTTGAATTTAAAGGAACTCTTCTCTTCTAGTTTTTTACCTGGTGGCACCTGGCTCAGTCATTCAGGAAGCTTTTTCCCCTTTTTTTCTTTTAAAAATTAAGGATAAATGTGAATGAAAACATCAGAGTTATTAAGCCATAAAAATGGCTTAATTTTTGCTTGATAAGTAAAAATAGATTTAGGTCTATAACTCTTTTCAGTTATATTCATACTTGAAAGATTATATCTGTTTTAAATTTAAAAGATTTTTTCCTTGTGAACAGAAAAGCAGAAACTAACATGGTCATTGTAGTTTCATAGTAGAATACTGAAAGATTTTCTGCATTGTCTGAATATTGCGTCAAAATTATGGTAGAACACTCCAAAAATGTTTGGAAATGAACTTGTGCAAGGTGCAGTGGACTGAATTTTCTGGGCTGCCTTATGAGAACCTGAACAGCTCTCCAAAAGTCTATTCTGAATTCACGAACACCCATTGCCAAAGAGGGCAGTAAAATTTAATTTCATAGCAATACAAACTGCATATGACAACACTCAGGTTTTAAACAGGCTCTTTGTAGCAGATGTTATATTTTCTGGCATTTTTGTTGCTTCATCATGACAGCATTAGTCACTCAGAGAATACTATTTGGTTAAGAACAGAAGAATCTTATAATTATGAAGTGTCCCGTTACTCTGTAGATATTTAATTGGCATAGCAGGGATTATGATGAATTTATCTACATTCCATATGGTTCAGTGTATTTACACTAAAATTTATCATTACTTAATCCCTATTTAAATGATAGTATTTGTATTATTAAATTAATTTGTTCCGGTGGCCAATCTCACTGCTTTGCAGGGGGACTCTTGTTCCTCAGGGCTCTGCACTGGAGACAGTTCTCTTTAATATCTTTATCAAAGATCTGGATGAGGGGCTTGAGTGTACCATCAGCAAGCTTGCAGATGACACCAAATTGGGCAGGAGTATTGATCTGCCTGAAGGTAGGAAGGCTCTAGAGAGGGATCTGGACAGACTGGATGAGCGGGCCAAAGCCAACACTATGAGTTTCAATAAGGCCAAGTGCCGGGCCCTGCACTGTCCAGAAAAGAGCAATGAAACTGGTGAAGGGTCTAGAGCACCGGTCTTCTTAGAAGTAGCTGAGGGAACTGGGTTTGCTTAACCTGGAGAAAAGGATGCTGAGTGGAGACTATCACTCTCTACAACTACCTGAAAGGAAGTTGTGGCCAGGTGGGGATTGGTCTCTTCTCCCAAGTAACAAGCGATAGAACAAGGAGAAATGATTCTATGATTCTATAATTTGTACCCTCAGTTCTGCCAGTCCATTAAAAATAAACATAAAACCCCATAAAAACGTGCAACTTTGAGGAGTGGAAATACAAATAAAATAGTAGCTATATTAAAGAGAATAAAAACTTCAAACAAGCTCCCAGATTTATTTTTTTTTAAATATATCCTCCCATAATTTCATAAAACCCCACCAGCTTTATGGTTCAGTGCATTAGGACTACTTTACTTTTTTTTTCCTTTGTCATTACTTATTGCTCATCAACACAGCACCAGTTGCTTCAATATTAACATGAACACTAAAGCCTCAGCTTTCAATGGAATTCTTCCTATTGCAGCAGGCATACACACTAGGACAAAGAGTCATTTCATTCAACTTCAAAATGGATGAATTAGCAAATCACCGGTGACATATCAACCTCCCTTGTGTCGTAGCAACTAAACTACAGAGGGTATATTTAATAAAATAAATAAAGATCCAACCCCCCACAACTGAATATAAAGACAGAGGTAGTTTTAATGTTTTCTCATGATCTGTGGAATTATTTGTAACAAGTACTATAAGAAATACCCATAAACTGTTCTTAAAAAAAATACATGCCTCCTATAATATTATTTTACTGGCACTCTGACTAGGTATAACATTTCACAGTAAGGCTCCTGGGAATGCTAAGAAATTTCACTTTATTAATATGGGGCATACAGGGCTCTCACTATATGGAATTTCTTGACTCCAGGGGTGAGGACGGATCAAGGTAATCCCCATCTGTAAACCAGAGGTATTAATAATGTATTAAATTTTATGTTATGTTATATTAAGTCCAGAACTATTTACATATTTTAATGATATAGCATGAAATCTGTACCGATGATATTCTGTCACATGTTTTAAATCCACCAGAACCCTGGACAGAAAACATGCAATGTGTAGGTATGAAGTCTGAGTAAGGGATTCAGGCAGCCATTTCATTAACTACAGCTTGGGTGATGTAGCCACTTCCACATTCACAGATTTGTTGTTCTTGCCCTCACCACTTTGAATCAGCTAAAAGTTAAGCAGAAGATTTTATCATTATTCGAAAGGGGGTTTTGTACTCTCATCTGTTTAAAAACTTATCAGTTGTTTAGACTGTGAATTGTTCAGATCAAGAGTGTCTCTTTGTTTTGCCCAGTTTATATATTCTGGTGAAAATTAATTTTTATTTTTTGCTTCTTCTGCCAATGATCTCCAAACTAGATCATTATCCTTACTGACAACTATGAATTAGCCTAATCAAAACATTATTTCTCATATGAACATTTGAGCTCACAACCTGTCAGAAGCTAAATTCAACAGTCACCTCTGGGGTAGCAGGATGACCTTGTCCATCCGTGTTGCAATGAAATTGTTGTTTCATTTGCATTGGGACTGCTGCATAAAGTCATACTTCAAAATACTTTTAAATCTCCTTTTTTGTGTATGTTTGTTATTTCTCGGTTAAGCACTTCACTTCTTGGTTAAAATGTTGAGTACCTTTCATAGAACGTACATGTGAAATTTGACATTTGACTTGAATTAGATTGTATATTCCTGTTTCCTTGCATACGCTTGTAGTGCTATTGGTATCCTTAAGCTTTGCTTTTTCTTTTTTTAAAAACAAACAAACAAACAAAACCATCCCATGAACCAAGAGCATCTTCATCTTGCATTACTCTTCAGACAGTATTTCAAAGCCAAAAAAGTGCAGATACTAATTTGACCATATTCAAAGAGACACTATTGAGAAGTAACTCTCCTTGAAATGTAAGAAACAGTATGAAGCAGTGCATCTACAGTATTTCATAACAAGTGAAAGCACCCAGATCCCAGTGGAAAGGTGTCATAAATTTCTGACTGATTTTTAAATGACTTTGATGGCTGTCAAATGTTTTCATTTAAATTTTTTTTTTTTGAAAAGAAGCTCTGAAAATGAGAAACTGCTTCAAATTTTCTAAAGTTACTAAATAGTCATATATAATCCAAGAAATGCAAATTCTAAATGAAATATTTGCATTGCTTCAATAAAAATGGCAGATTCTCAGATTTCATTTCCCCCCTGTAGTTTTTTTTTCCTTTAGATTGATATAAAGAAATCCACAATAAATATAATATTCTCCTTTTAAAATCCTTCTTGCCTGCTCTGATTTAAAGCATTCCATGACTTCATCGGCTACAACTGTTATATGCGGTACGTGACTGCCTGAATACAGTAATTAAGAGGGGTAGGCTACTTTCAAATTAGAAGGAACAAGAACCTTTTTGAAACATATTCCCCAAGGCATTTATTAAAGGAGAAAACTATTTCATTTGCATTGGTACAAATTGTGTGGGCATCTAGTATAGCATATCTATTGGATCCTGTCGATCATAAAATCCTCTCCTCCTCTTGCTTTTTGTATGACTCTTTTCTCAGCTTCATAAATTCCTGCAAGTTGCTTCACACATTCCATAAATACCTATTACTTTTAATTATAATTTTTATTTTAGCAGTCCTTTAGAGACTCACTCTGGAACCTGGGACTAATGAAGTGTCTATAAACAAAACGCTATTGAAAACACAGACATGGTCTTACAGGTCTTAAAATCAAAGGCATCAATCTAGCAAAGACTCGTTCATGTTTTTAGCCTTATGTATCATGAATAAAGCCAGGCCTCTGCTATAATGTTTTGTGAACACAGGTCTGTCAGTTAAGAAAGGAAGGGAAAAACCTCACCTCCAGCTAACACTCATGCCAGTAAAGCTTACTGCAGAGTCAACTCTCAAAACAGAGCTCAACACATGTTATGGGAGGATATGTCACACTTATGCAGATAGAAAAACTCTTCTGTCAATTGCTGCTGAATTTCCATTTGAACATGTTGGAAACAGCCTCTTCATTTCATTTCACATTTGCCTCTAATTAAGAAAAATGTAAACAAGATAATAATAATGTTGTTTCATTGCAAAATTAAAATTTTCTTGTTTAAATGTTCTTTTTTTTTCTTTGTTATAACAATACCTCATACCCATTCTATGAGAATTAATTAACTTAAAAATAGCATGACATTGGTGAAAAGTGTATAATTTGAACAATGAATAGTAATTTTCACAATTTTCAATGCAATTTTCACATGCTGATCGGCATCAGAATGACAGTAATCACTAACTGCACACTGCAGTTTCACATATTTCAATGTAATATAAATATGATCTTTTTTTTTATAGAAACCCATCAAGGTCAGGGGTTTTGTTTGCAGCTACTCCATTTAAAGCATCACAAATACCTATCACTGTCTAAAAATAAACAGCATTTTCAAAATAAAAATTCTGCTCTTAGAGGTGGTTTAGAAATAATCTGCAGGTAAAACTAATACCCAATCAATAGAAATTTACTGAAATTAAGACCAAACCCAAATTACTATATTTACTGTGTTCCTAATTTTTCCAAGCAGGAGTCATTCTTGTATTCAGAGCTCTTCAAAACCTCCATGTGTCCTAACCCCTCCAGTAACACTTTTTAAAGTCAGCATCTTTATTTTCCTGGGTAGGTGGTTAGTGGCTGGACTGTCTGTGAGCATTTTATTTTATCCCATTTTGTTCTGTGTAGCTTCCTTTTGTCTTATAGTCTTAGACCTCGAGGATCTCCCAGCGAAATACTAGAATACAAACAGGCAGTGGTTTATATGCTTTTAATATACATTCATATACATATGTATATATATATGTACACATATACGCCTGCACATTTACTGTTTAATAAAAGATATAACATTGCATGTATACAGCAATCTTCAAATATGACAATTTGGTAAGGAAGACTGTTCAAGCCCAAAATCCCTGTATAATTTTGCCCCAATTTTGGAATAACTCTGGAATTAACTAGATCTTCTTCTTATGTATTTCTTTTGCTTTAGAACTTGTGGGTTAGTGTAGAACTTGCAATTTCATGTGCATTGCCAGCTGTCAGATAAGTTGCAGACTGTAAGTCTTTACCTCATTTAAATCAACAGAGAAGAATCAAACTATCAAGAGACTCAATCCTATTTTTCCTGTGGCACAAAAGCAGATGCGTTCTGGGACTCCCTCACAATCTAAATTCTTTCCAAGATATTAGAAGAAGTTTTCACCCCCTTTTTGGGCTATGTAATCATCTGCAAAGTAAAATGGCCTTTGATTACATTTTTCTAGAACAGGTATTTGTTTTTCCAGAAACGTCCTGAATTCAGACATCTGCATAAAATGATGGGCTAAAAAATGGAGAGGCGGGAACAAAACGCACCAACAACAAAACAAAACAAAACAAACAAACAAACATATAAACAAAAAAAAAACCAAAACAAACAAACAAACAAAAAAACAACGAAAAAGAAGCAAACAAGAAGGAAGTTTAGGTAAATGATTGTAATTAATGGTGGGCTGAAATACAGAACTTACAGATAGCAACTAGAAAAGTAATGTTCTCCCAAACCATATCCTAGGCAAATGTGACCTAGACTCTCTTCTCTACTTTGTCTTATCACCCCATTCTGAGTCATGGGGTTGAAAATGCTGTTTCTGTAGTTACTTGGTGCATAATTTATTCTGTGCATCTATCATATCTTTTCAAACAAGCAATACCCTGCACATGTACAATCTTTATAGGTCAATGGCACTGGGCTTAATCTATCTACATTGCAAAATATGTTTTATGTACGGTGTTGTAGTTTCCATTTCTTTCTTGCCTGAGGCATACTCAGAAGTGCTATAGCCCTGAATTGATATCAAAACAAATGTTTGAATACTCTCTATGTTTTTCATCGTCTGCATTTCATTAATAGTTTTAGTATGAAAGAGACCAAATTGTATTACTAGCTATTTTCTTTAATTTTCCAGTGTTCACCATCAGTTAATATGCCTCATTTAAGACTAGTGAATTGAACAAAATGCCCAGTAACAGATTTTGCATTGTTTGAGTTGCATTTTATTTACTGCTCATCAAAAAATCAGAAGACTTCATAGTTCTTTCACAAAATTTTATTTGTTTTTGGTACTCACTTTGAGAGCAGAAATTGTCCATTCTGCCATATTGAATGACAACTGCAGTGAACTTTTCAGAGGAGAGACATGAAAGATGAAGTAACAACTCCATCTGTAAGCATTCCATCAGAGAAAAAGTTTAGCCAAATTCGGAAGACATAACCTGAGGGTCTTAAGTACATACCCAGCATATGTATATATTACAACCTAAGCTGCTTAACATTCAGCTCGATTTATGTACATTTTTTTATTACTGTGCTTTGAGTCATATGATAAATTTTGTAGATTTATTTTTTAATGTATGTGACTAGTGAGTTCTGATTATCTGAACAAAACCAGAGTAGCATCAGCTGGTAGAGATATGTATCTGAGGTTGCAACCTCACCCTTCACATTCCTGCTCCTTTGAATACTTCTATGTTCTCCATTCTGCTTTCTAATATCACCGGAAAATAGTAAATTATATATTCATGAGATTGAGCTGTGTTAAATGTGCATAGTAGAGAAGGAATAGAAACATTTTGTTAAATGTCAGAGCATACTCTTCATGTTCAATATGCAGTTTTTATAACAGAGAGAATCTATTCCTACTTGTCTCACCTGTAAGACATGCTTTTGAGTTGAGATCTCATCATGCCCTTTCTGCTCTGAAGACATAAGTGACCTTCATTTGCACAGTCACACCAGCTATGGTGTCTTATGAAGTTTATTTTAGTGTATACTGAAAAAAATATCTCGCAAACAGGAGATATTATATTGGAAACAGCAAAGTAATTACACAAAAAGTGGCAAATCTAGTAATATACTCCGAGATAGTGCTACAATGTAATTGTACTTATGTCTCCTCTCTTAATCCCGCTGGGTTACTTGCAGGAAGAAGACACTTGCTTCTCACTGATTAGTAATTGCATTCTCTCTTTTCAGATGGAACAAAAGTAGACTGCCTTAAGTACAAAGATATCGTTTTATTTACATGTACAATGTGGAGCTGAGAGTGAGTTTACTGAAATATTCAGTGTAGGGAAGTTGCCCAGGAGAAAATTCCTCTTTTAGTAAAGTTCATTCATTTAGAAATTCTGAAAGTATACAAACACCGAAAATTTTATGGAGTTTCTCACATATATGCTCCATGCATGAATTATTTTAGATAATTATCTCATCTATAATGTATGAGATCAGATTCAGTTAAGGTATGACTCACCATGAAGTTTCTGCCACAAAGAGTGTGAAGAACAGATTAGGTAACAATTTGCCAGATTGCCATTGTGTTTGTGGATCAGTGTTTGTTGTTTCAGCTACATCTCTGAGGAACAAATAGTTCTCCAGATTGGGAGACAGTTTTTTATGTGATTGTTTTGTGATTGTGCTTGCAGGCAGCCCATCTTGACGTGTTTCAGAAGCAGCTGATTTTCCATGTGGTCTTCTAACAGTTCTACATTTCAGACACTTGAAACAAGAACTAAAAGTCAAATTTTGATGACACATCTATCAATTCACTCTTCAAAAGGAGACAAAAGAGAAGGGTCTCTGTAGGGCACAGTTTGGTGTTGGCAGAGCTTCTGTCTTTACAACAACCTTACTACAGTATTCATTATATGGATATTAGGCCCCAGCAAATTGATCAACTAGCCTGGGATATCAAGTATTCATGGTACAAGTCTCAAACTATCATAGAAATTACAGACTGAAAAGGGCAATATTTTTAATCTCATCCCTTGTCTTTTTTACAGGCAACAATTCTGTATGACTCGTTGGGTCCATTAACACATATTTTTAAGTCAGCAAGGAAAATCTTGATAGAGATCTCATTTTCCAGAGTTTCTTCTTACACAGTTGGTTGAGAGAGATTGATATAAGACATCAGTCTCCAGAGGGTAAGAGCCATCTAATGCTTTTCTGGTGGCTAATAAGTCTCTAGAGCATGAACAAGGGAAAAAGGAATGGATCACCTGTTTCTTACTGTGCCTTTAGTCTGATGAACTTTCTAGCGTAAGAAACACCATCTTTGTCAGTGACCTGGAGGCTGTGGCCCAAGGCAAATCATTGTCCCTATCTGATCTGATTTAGCCTTCAAATGTTGCATCTGCAGGGTATGAATAGCACCATTGGTCTTGATGTATATCTATAAAATTTTAACTGTGTGTTTAAAATGCTAACTTATGAGCTGCAGAACTTTAAGTAGTGTCATCTTAGCTCCCAATGCCAGCTTCTATGAGATTGTTAGAGACAGTATGTTTTTCCAAATTAAGTTTATTCATAATTGGAAAACCATTCTGAATCACTTCCGCACTGCAACGATGTGCAATGTTCGAGATTATGAATGAGCAATTATCATATCACATCCAATGAATTATAGATTTTAACTGACAGAGAAATAGATGTCTAATTGGTTATTAGGTATTTCAACAAATAACTACAAGAACAGATAAATGCTTACAGAAAAAAGTAAGTTTTATTCATACTACATTGTATATTCAGCTAACACTTGAGTGCCTTCTTTTAAGTAACTATGTAACAGGAATTAGAAACAAATGTGTATTTTGGCTAATTCATGAATGTAGTTAAAAGCATAGGAAAAGAAATCAGCTTTGAGCCCATGATGTGCACAATCATGATTCCGATCAAAACATTTACCTTTCAAATACATCTGGGGTTTTTTTGTG
>VXBW01003926.1:2114023-2146016 GCA_013400375.1 Thinocorus orbignyianus | reverse complement strand
TTTTTTTTTTTTTTCCCCTTGATGAGAATCCCAGTGAAATCAACAAGATCGACACACAAGCACAGGATATGTGTGTGTGACAGAAGGAAAGACTCCGGGGTATTTTGTTCAAAAGTCAATTTTTTTTTAACAAGGTGAAGAATAATGCATACTTTTTGTACCTTACTAGTGCTATATATGTGTGTTATATTTAACAACAGCTAAATGCTGTGAGAAAGTTTTCCTTGAAAAGCTCCTGCCACCTTCACTGACCCATTCAGAAAGCCCTATAAAAGGGTTCAATAAAGTGACATGGTTAGAAACTGAGGTGACAGATCCTTAGGTATACATAAGTACATATGCAGTACCTTCTGTGAAATTTTCCTTGACTATGCAGTTAAGGAATATGGATTCACTATACAAGGTAGATTTACATTAGATTGAAGTGTTTCTACTCATGTCCTGGCCAGTGATTCCTCAAGAGGTATTCTTGAAGAATTCTTGAAGTCCATTCTCATGGATCATCTGGCAAAGATAATATTGTGAAACATAAGGCCAAATATAAGACATTTATCTACTGACAAATTCTCATTGGGACTTACAGGCTTCTTCTTTAGACTGCGCTTATATATGAATGCCAAGAATATATTGTCTCAAACAAAAGGTATTTAGGGGAAAAAAAATCCTTAGTGTTTATTGAGGTGCAATCAATTTTTCCAAGACATTGGGAAATCTCACCTGGACATAAGAAATTTCCTTTGAGAATTTTCACGACCCACTCAGAAATTCCCAGTAGACAGGGAAACTGATTGAATGCATTGGAATAGGTATTGACTCACCAGAAGGAATAAATCTGCTGTTACATAGACTCAGACTGCTAAATCCCAGTTGTCTCCTTAACGTGCGAAGTAACTACAACTGAAACAAGAAAGATTTTTTTTTTTCTTCCTTAAATAAATCTGTTAAAATTTCCCCTTTTTTGACCCCTTTCCTGTGAGCAATTTGTCTTCTTAGGACTAGATTTTAATGGTGTCTATATGGAGTTCTAGCTTTAGGTAATTTGAAAAAGAAGTTAGTGCAGTATTTACACAATTGTTATTAGCAAGGTTTCACAATAAAAGCACATTGCATCCATGCTATGTAGTCTACCTGCTGAATCTTCACATAGCTATTAGTTTAAATCTTTGCTGCTTCCGAAAGTCACTTCCCTAAGAGCTAACGTGTTCCTTCTGCAGTGCCATTACCAAAGATGTGAACAGAGGATCTGAAGGGGAATTCCAAACTGAGTTTCTATGGGAAGGATTAACAGAAAGCAGTTTTTATCTATGTTCTTCATCTACATTCTGGCTTGGTACAGAAAGGATGAGTAGATCATTCAGGCACTCTAAATTTGTCTGTGGCTGTTTCAGTAAATCTTGTGTTGAAACAAAGTTTGTAGAATTTTGCCACAGTTGCTTTATTGATAAATTTAATATTTATACTCCATAAGCATGATCCTATAAGTATTTTGTCCTAGGTTAGCTTATTCATGTAAATAGTCTTAAAGATCTTATTGCAATATTTTTCTAAAGTGAAGTGATAGTTGCATATAAGTTCTGGTAAGAAATAAGTCCTTTGAATATATTGAAGCATATTTTCTAGAAACAGCATGCCTGCACAATAAATCATTGGAAAGTTTTTTAGTTTCCTTCAGTAAAAAGTGCATTCTTATCTCTCAATAGAATAGTAATTTTTTTCAGGACAAAGAGATTTCAATATTTACAAATAGATACCCAAAAATTCTTGTCACCCCCATGTGAGCTTGTAATACTGCAAAGCAAAAAGCTTCCTTCCCACAGTTGTTTTCTCCATCTGATGGGAAAGACCTATTCAGAGGTTAATAAATATCTCCATAATGAAACCAATGTCTTTTTTAATGGAAAGAAGAAGATTGATTCAAACACTGAAGTTCCTTGACCGACGATTATACTGTATAGATTATCTCACCTGACCTTAGCTAAGAAGCAGAGAACAGAGAGGGAGATGGCAGTCAGCACTAAGACTAGGCCAGGAAACCTTAAAAGCGGTTTTGTATTCTCAGTCTATGCATCATCTGAGTTACACATTGGGGTAACACTTAAAGTGACCTCGTCTGCTCCTCCTCTTCTCCCTGCATCCTGATTTCCATGAAAAAGAAATCAAGATGAATATTCCTAACAGAAGCCAGTGCATGCACCAGTGTTACCTGTTCTGGGCAACCTGGGGACCAGGTCACTACGAGTGCCCCGGTGTGCCATAGATAAATGTGTGAGTGTATTGCTGCATAGAAGATAATGTCTCTCTGTATTTGGAAAACACCATTTTACATTCAGATATACTAGGGTAAAGTAATGAAGTCCCCTGTGGTAAATGTCAATCAATACCTATTCCAAGGTTAAAGTACAACCAGCAGTTCTGTGATAGGAATTCAAAGCACAGAATCAATTCACTTCCATTTTGTTTAGTGACTTTTTTTTTTTTTAGTGTTTTCTAAAGGATGTTTATGAGTCACAATGAAACTTGGCATGAACTTACTGTGTGGCATAAAACCTTATTCATTAGTCCCCACATATATATTTGTGTGGGCAAGTATATATCCATATAGAAATACCAATGTGGCATTTAGGTTAAGTAGATTTGTGAGGTTTTATTTCATCACTGATTGACTTATTGCAAACAATTACTGAAATATTAGTACTAATTAAAAGATTGCAGCACCTCATATTTTAGCTATGCTTCTTCTGCATTGTTTCTCATGTTTCGTCTGTAGTTTAATTGTCTGTGGAAATGGCTTATGAGAAAATCAGAAGAGGTCATTTAAGCTAGTCACTACTTTAATGGACAAGCAGCGTGGGTTTATCACTCTAGCAATATTAATATCATATATGTATATGGACACATATCAAATACAGCATCATTTCATTCATTACACTAAAAGATAGGTACACATACTTAAAGAGAACTCAAGAATCATTACTGGGATTTTGATTATTTTAATATTAATTATGGGAATTCCTTTCAGAACACTACTTCGAAATTAATAAGTGTCAGAAGCTCAAATGAAATGTGTTCATGTTCATGTCAGACAGCAGTTTGTCAAATTACTGTACTAAACAGGGAGCAAATACGAATTCTGATGGTAGAAAAGCTTCAGTTCTGCTACAGTGCTGAGTGAATACATCTGTAACCGCCTTTGCCCAGCAGAATACAACTCCTTCAGAGGGGATAAGTGGGATCAGTGTCTAACCCAGCCTCACTAATATAGTTTAATCAGCTCAGAATATACTTAAAGTCAGTGTCAAGCAGGCAGTTTCCCTTACTGATATGCCAGTGTTTATTGCATGGCCAGGTCCACCATCGTAATGCCCCTCCTTTATAGGGCACAGGTTCCAGAGAGATGCTATTAGAATCACACTGGGATTGACATAACCAACCCCAAGAAACCCTGTCTCTGAGTAATAACCGATGGCATAACTAAACTATCATGTTATACACATATATCTCTGTTTATTTGCTTTGCCTAGTGTAACCACAACTAAGGAATGGGTCGGGGTTTTTTAATGTGTTTTCAAGGTCACACCTTGTACTTGTTTCCCTTGAAATGGCTATAAATTTGCAGAATGCATCCATATGAGCTAACAGTAGATAACAAATGGGCTCTCTGAGCTAATCTAAGACTGTGCACTCAGTTTCTAATTCTGTACCTTGACTTTCAAAATTACTATACTTTCTGTGGTGGTGAGAGAAAACATCCAGACAGGCCACAAACGTAGCGCACACACAGAGCAGTAGTCTCTTCACCACGCTCTGGGTGTGCTCATATAGACATTTACAGAAAACCCTCAGTTAAAAAATCCAATTAGAAGGAAGTTTCTATATTTTGTTCACAATTAGGAAAACTACTGCTCAGCAGTAATCTAAGAACTATAGAGCCTGCTGGGAACAAAAGGCAATCCTTTTATGTCGGATGAAGTCATAGAGAACATTTGGAAAAAAACACACACAATCATTTAAGTTTCTTTACAGGAAGTTGAAGATGTTTCGTCACTAAGACATCAAGGTAAGGGAGAAGGGAGAAGCACATTTTCATCTAAACATTGTTTTCCATCTGAGACAGTCTGAGGTCTTCAGTATCAGTTCTTATATCCTGCTTTGAGGTGTTATTCTCCCTCTTCTAAACAAACACAAACAGAAACATGGAAAGGTTAATTGATGCAAGTCTGTGAATCCAGTTAGCGGCACCAGAGTGAAAAAACTCTGAGAGCTCTGATTTCTGATCCCTTAACCAGTTGGTTCAAGGCCCCAAAGTCTCTCTTGATTGCCTTCAGACTTCTTGCAACTTCATCACTCCCTAGCCCCAAATTCAATGACGAACAGCAATCTGAGGACTTTATTAAGGTAAGAAGTTTTCTCTTCACATCTTTAGGGTGGGCCCCAGGCAGACAACTGAGAAGTGGGTCGAGTCTGCTTATTGGGCCATCTGCTGCCTTCAGATGAGAGTGTCCTATGACAATGATCCATATCTTTCTCTTTACAGAAGCAGTTCTGGTGCAGGACATAGGCCAATTTAACCTCAGTGAAACCTCCAGGCTAGATGAACCGTCGTCCTTGTTATTGTTCAGTTCCACTTACAAAGCCTCTTACCCATTATGCAAGAGCACCTGGGAAGGTGGGGTAATCACTGAAGAGATGTGCCTGCTGCATCAGGCAGGAACACGTCAACCTTGCCCTCCATCCCTTAAATCACTGTGTTCAGCCAGGAGGAGAGAGGACAGGGAATCCTCCATACCATGTGTCCTATCTGCCCACTCAATCTATCTTGGGGAAGGTAGGGTGGGATTCCAGTAATGTATCTCTGTCTCCTTGTTCTCCCTAATACTCCTCCACCTACTCATCTCCTCCTGGAACCCTGTCACTAAGTGGAAGAGTCCATCTCCTTGGGCTCACTGCTGCCATCCAGCCTGGCCTAAAAGCAGGGGACATCACATAGCCTGGAACTTGGACAGCAGCGTGTTCCCACCAGAGTTCTTTCTGGGAAGCCACGTCAGTTGTGGTGAGTACAGAGCTTAGAGAGGCCATGACTTTCTGCTGAGGTGCACCACTGCTACAGAGCCTCAGTGACCTTCAGAAGCCTACAGAGCTTCAGTGACCTTCCTGTGTGTCCTGTCACCCAAACTCACACACTCTGTGCCCTGGTTGCAGACCTTCCAAGGGCCTCCTTTATTCATGGAACATGGGGATTTGGCCGTTGTTGCTTCTGTCCCCCCACCCCATGTCTCCTCAGCTGCTGTTGTGGGCACTGCAGGCTTCTGGTAACTCTCTGTGCTCCTCTTGAGGTTCCTGAAGTTCTGGAAACCCCATGTGCACCACACCAGAGTGTTCCACTGTGGATCCTGCCAGCACCAGAGCTGAAAAAAAAATGAAAGTCTCTCAGAATTCATTTGATCTCGCAATGAATTGTCAGGCTCTTCAAACCTTGTTCAGAGGAGGTCTCCTGGAGAATCAAGGCCTGTGCTGCGTCTGGATGTGTCTCCAAACAGTTGGGGGTTTTTGTGTGTGTACTTAAAAGTCTGTAACAACTACCACTGCTAGTGAATGAACTATACTGGAAAATTAATACTGTGCAATATCCTGAATAATGACCCTATTTTAATTTGTACATTGTTTGTTGGCAGCAATCCGTGACAGTATTAACTTCTAGCATCATTACTGACTATATCAAACTGGCAATGACTAACACTTTGCAGCAGACTGATAGGCAATTATTATAGTGTCCACATCAGTGAGTTCTGTTATCAGTAAAGTTAGCAGTGCAATGCTTCTGGAGCCTCTGTAGGTAGAGGCAACGGGTATGTACACCTGCTTTTTAATTAGATCTGTATTAGGACCCACTTCCCATGTTATCTCTCATCCTCAAAATGTGGAAGACTGATTATAAGCTTGTTAATATTTCTCTGTTAGACTTGATACTCCTCGGTCACATACATGTAGAAGTGCTATAGACAAAGCCTGTCTGAAAGCACCACTCTGACAAATGTGACCTCCCCTACCTCAGCTCAGCTCTGATTGACATGATCAGATCTAGAAAACACAAAAGTGATAGAGGAGCTTTATGCTCTGGCTGTTGCTGGCTTCACCCACATAGATAAAGTGGAAGAGTAGAGGTCAATGAAAAGCCCAGTGACAGCCAATAATTGGCTTCAGATATGGTTAAAACCAAAGAGATCGTCCCTGGCTTCATGATTAACAGGGCTAATGGTGGCTTATAGTGACAATCTACACAGAAAATAATAAACAGTTGGAAGAATAACTCTCTGGGGGTGCAGTGGCATATGCAGGGGTGCCTGGTGGTGTGAAGGAGGTGGCGTTGCTGGATGAGGGAGCCAGGCCACCACTCTCTTGAAGGATCACGGACAGTGTCCCCTTCTCAGGGTGTGCCCTGGCTGCTGGTAGTCTGCACTGGGCAGGGGGCTTACTCAGTATGAGTGTGTTGTGTACATTGCATAATAAGAGTCTTAGAATAGAAATGGCTCTCCAATTGCAGTGCATATGCTGCTCAGTAAGTTTTAAGCTGTGTGCCACGAATGGTATGGTTTGGTCCTTCTGGTCATACCAGTTCAATTGCTCTGTGAAATCAAAGAAGAAAGGTTTACTTTAAGAAGTGAAAGAGTATGCAGCCAAAGCTTGAGTCCAGTTTGAGAATGAAACTAAGGGAAGCCTAAGAAGTAGTATCGCTATACCAGCACATATTTTCCAGGATATCATGAGATCCTCTAGTTTCTTGTAAGCAGGGTGTGAAATCCTTCTCTACAGCAGATCATCTCCTTGTTGAACTGTTATTCAAAAAAAATAGAATAAATATCAAATAAAATGAAATAAAATGTCAAGCACGTATATTAAATACATGATTCTTAAGCAATTGATGCACTTCAAACTAAATAATAAAACAAAATCAAATCACTTGTGACTTTCCACATTATGCATTCTGCCAGGCAACTGAGAAACACTTGTCAGAGTTGCATGTTTTTATTTTAACAGCTGATACCAAGTTCTGGTGATTTAAAGTTCTTGGACTCTTAGCTTAAGATGTGTTTTTTCAGTAGCAGCTACCTAGTTAGAATGTATTATCAGACATGAATAGCGGGTAGGTATTTCAGTACTTGTAATGCTTCTCCTCTGAGGCATTGATTTTTTTTTAGTTCTGTGTAGTGTGTGTCTATCATTGCAGATTTTCTGTGTTGTATGCAGTTGAGTTTCATTCTCCCAGCTTGAGCCTGATGTGCACAAAGCTGAATATTAAACACTTTGGAAAACTTAATTTAATGATTTTTTATTAGACCTTAAGTACTCACTGCATTTCATTTTACTTATGTCTTCAAGATATTGAAGAGAAAAATGTGTCTTTAAAACCTTAGCATTTTTGATATAACAGAAAGGAATGGAGAAGATAGAAACAGGAAGTTATATCCAGTGGCACTGAAGACAAATTGTATAATCAGAAATCCCTATGTGCCATTGCCATATTCATTTATCATTAGGAGACACATTTCGAAACACAAAGAGGAATAAACTCTTTCACCTTTTTTATAGATAAAGGAGTTGAAGATCACAAAAACCCCCAACAATTCTTTGTTAAATATTGCAGATTTGTTAGCCCTTTGTTAATCTATCAGATACAGTTGAAAATACATTGACTCTTACTTTGCATAGAGTTTGCAAAGTTTATCCCTTCAGATCTTGACTTGTTACAGTATTCAAATGTCAGAAATGTGTACTCCTTCTTTGAAACTCCTTCGTTAGAGGAAGTGGGCTTATTTCCTAGAACAAATGGACCACTTTATTGTCATGAAATAGCAACTGTGGCAATGGAAAATTGCAAAAGTCTCTTATAGCTAGCTGTATTTCTTCACAAATAAAGAGACTAATTTATACATGAGATGCAAACGCTGCTGTAAAACACCTGATTGTAGGCACCAATAGACAGCTGTTTAAGTTTGTGTCCACCAATGCACAAATGTCCATAGTATAAATGAGGCGCTTTTGGAAGTGGTGTGATAATATTAAAAATTTGACATTGACTTATACTATAGTATCCGATTCTCAAGGAGAATTCCAGTTCTCAGGGTGATTTCACGGAGGAGCATTTCCAGCAGTATACTGAAGACAGCAGTAGTTATTTATGTGGAAACTCATCTTAAACACAGCTAGTTTCATACAAAGCAACATCGTGACTATAGAATGAATTCTCACTGTGTGTGATAGGGAATTTATTACTGTTGTTTGTTGTGTACTGAACACCTACAGATTCCATTTATTATCAGTCTCCAATTAGGCTTGGATAGCATAGACAGATGAGAATAAGACAATTCTTGCTTTACAAGCCATTATTTGCAAATTCTCATCTCCTAGACAAGAGCAAGTCTGTTAGTTTCTCAGGAAGCAGTATGAATGGAAAGATTAGCTTGCTGAAATCTTGAACATGAGTTAATCAGTGTATCAGGTATGTTAATATTATAATAATGTTACGAGGATTAATTCATATTATAATAACTTTATAGGGATTACAAACAGATGAAGAGACAAATAGTTTTCTGGACCCTTAATACTCAACCCTTCACGAAAAAAGTTCAAGGGAAAATAGACAGAAATTTGCAGGTGAATCTCAAAACTGTGAAAACGTGCTTGTGTGTCCAACTACAAGCCTCTTTCACATGTGGTGTTTAAATTTAAACTGGAGATTTCAATTCTGGGTACATGAATTAATGAAGAAAGTTCTTAGATTACTTTTAGTGAAAATACAGTTTAGGGTTTTTTTGGTATTTTATATATAATCCAGTGAAATTACTGAAAAGTGTTCTACTGACTTCATTGAGGTATGAATTACTCCCAGCATGAATATGTCCTACCTCATATGGCTTGTTACACTCTCTGCTCTGGAAGAATATTGATTTCTATTTTTTCTTATGAAGGCTGGGTTAACTAACCACTTGCTGAGGGAAGGAATAGATTGTGGCTATGAAGTGGAGAAGAAGCATTTCATTCTCTTTAATTGGTACTTATTTGCATAAGAACACATTACTTTAAGGCAGTTTTTGGAAGTTCCTCTTAATACTGTCCTTGAAATCTCATTTCCAGTGTTTGGACACTGTATCAAATACTTCAGCCTGCAGGACCGCAATTATCAGCTGCAAAACACACACTGTATCTTTACCCTCTCATTGATCTTTAAGTCAGTATAAAGTAGTTCACACTTTTATGCATAACTGAGCTTTTATCACACATAAACATTTCCTTACCTGTATGATATAACTGCAGTTTCACAAACAGCTTCATATTTATTTGTTTATTAACAAAACAAAGCAAATATACCCCCTACTCTTTCTAAACACTACATTTTCACTCAAAATGCCTTTTCCCTTGTATGTTCTATGTTGCTGAGCAAAAGTGATGCTTTGGCACATTGCAGTCCACACTATGCATGCTTATAGAAATCTATTAATTCATAAAATAATAATAAAAAAGCCGTTTCAAAGCAGTAAGTTAGCACAGAAACTCCAAAGGCCATTCAAAAGGCCTATATTTCCCAGTGCATTCAGTTCCATTCCAGGGATTATCGTGGTAAAACTATGAATCTTCAGATCTTTTGACACGTGTACACATGTTACACATCAGAGCATGCGGTACAGAGTCAGTTGTCAAATTCCTATGTGTTCGTAAGATTCAGCCATAGGTAAAATGACAGCTTTTGATATTTCTTGTGCAAAGAGATGTTTCTAGACACTTCTATACCCTCAACCATTTCCAAGCTCCTACAGGTATTATTTTTAAAATATGTCTAAATATGACAAAGTTCTTTGGAGGTAACATTGAGATAAAAAAACCTATTAGATCACTGCTTTCATCACTAAACTCAGGAGCTTCAGGTTTAAGTTATTTCCACTTTCTTGTTTTGTTTGTTTAGTTGGTTAGTCTTTGTTGTGGTTGTTTTTTTTTCTTTTATTCTTAACTGAAAGTGAATCTAATTAATATTTTTGATTTTTCTACTTCTGGAAGTCAGAGATTCTGAATAATAACATCGTTAAGAGGAATTATTTAATTTTCTGGTACTTGAGTTCTCATCTAAATATTGCTACTTTTTGTATGTTGTTATTTTTTTAAATTAAATACTGTAATTAGATCATCTGTATTTTTTATTGAGGTTTTTTTAAAAAAAACCTCAGTATCTTAGAATTTATAAAGAAGTATAGCTAGATTTAGGAAAAGTACAGGTTACTCATAATACATTCTCCATTTAAAAGTGTCTCCTAAGGGCAAAAGCCACTAGTACTAACCATTTAATGAGAACAGACAGTCTCTTAATTGTATATTTTCCTGAAGAGTAGTTTGCACTTTGCCCTCAACACCTAGGTGATTATGCTTTCTAAATATTCGCTCTACATGAAATATAAGATAGTTTCAGTTGCATTTGTCATCCTTTCTGATGTTTCTTCATGCACCTTTAGTGTTGTTTCTGTATGTGTTATGCTTTCCATAGTGCTTCCTTGCACAGAAGTGATGATGAGTGTGATTGGGAAAGGGATAATGAAGCCATAATACCTGACAGAATGTGATTTATGCTGCTACAATTCATGTTTTGTGTGTTTTTAATGTGTTTGCATGCCGTCATACTGCTAAGGCTGTATTATAGAAATGTAGATCACATTTACATGTTATCAGGGTTAAAAGTGGTTTTGCATAACAGTAGTCCAAATAAAAAAAAAAAAAAGAAGTGGAAGTGTTTCCTGAGGAATAATTATTCCAAGTAACTGTTGTGACTATTCTCTTTTTCCCCCTGCTGTAGAAAAGCCAGGATCTAATGACACACCACTCAAATCAATGAACAGTTTACCATCAGTATCAACGGACATAAAATTGGACACATTTCACCACTGGGCTTTTCATTAAAACGGACTACAGGTTTTAGTTTGAATTCAGTAAAAATAATATGAAATTAGAATAAATATATTTAAAACCTCATAAAAGTCTATTTCCTTGTACAAGCTACTTTAATGAGTTGTTCATGACCTACTGCAGGTTTTAGCAGAAATGTCAGTATGGAATACATAATTTCTCTCACCTCTCTCCTGCCTGGCAGCCAAGTTCAGCAGTGCTACAGAGGCAGCTTGTCTTCTGAAGTTCTAATACTTCTAATTTACTTTCTGGAGAGAAGGTAAAACTTTAAAGTACACCAGCTGCCTCTGACAAATTTGTTGCCGGTAGCGAGATAAATGGGAGAGGAATCCACTGCATTCATCTTTCACTTGCTATGCATGAACCATGGATGACTGTGGGTAGCTGACTTTCAAAAGCAGACAATCTTGTTTCTGTCTCATCTGGATGTTGCATGTTGTAGCAGTTGAAAACCAGCAGGGATGCTTTCAAATCCAGTTGCCTTATATAGAAAGCTAACTTTGGATTACAAACTCGACTCTCAATTTGACTTTTTAAGCACAAATGCTACTTCAAGGTAGCCCTCTTTTCTTTGCATTAGAACACAAATATATCTGTTAGGTTTTTTTTCCTTCAGCCATTAGTTTAACATGAAAACATTCCTCATATCAGAATTTTCTGGTCACATAAAATTCTGCAACCAAGAAACCCGTCAATCAAGCGTGTTAGATGAACTTGTCCTGAAGTTCAAAAATCAAAGTATATTCTGGAAATCTAAAAACAAGCAAAGAACCCAAGCTTTGTGTTCCTAAAATATAAGAATATGTTTTTTTTTAAAGCTTGGATTAATCCAAACATTTTTGGTTTGTTTGTTTGTTTGTTTGTTGATTGATTGATAGCATCTACTGCATGAGTAAAATTCAGCTTAACGTCTCACTCTTACACTGAGGGTCATATTTCTTTATGTTCATCTTGACAGCTTCCCTCTTTCTTGCACTTTTTGTTCGAAACAAAAGTTGTCCTCAAGATGGCCCTATGGCAAAATAGACCCAGAAACATCATGGCTTTGAAAGCCTGGGAAACCACGCATAAATGTTTCTCTTTATGTTGTTAGAAGCCGTAAGGTATTCTATGTACACAAAACACAATACGCACCAGTGAACACTATTGCAGATATTATTTTTTTAACTGACATTTAAAACAGAATTCTCAAACTTTCAAATCTATTTTAAACTGGAGTATGTGTTACTTAAAGAATGTTTTACCAGAAGACTGAGAAGTGATTATTTGAGTCTGCTGTGTCTGGAGTCTTTCCACTGATTGCAATGGGAGTTCAGCTAAGCCCTTAACACACAACATTTTCTTTTATAGAAGAGCATCTGCAATTGGGTCATTTAATCTATTCTCACACTAATTTAGGGTTATTTCCCTACTGTAAACTCACTATCTAGTTTAGTTTAAAATATCACAAAAAGTTTTCACCTGTTCTGAAATTCTCCTAGGGATTATTTTCAAGTTTAATACACTGTATCACATTGATTCTTATAATTTAATTGAGTAATTTTGTTAAAAAAAAAAAGTAGAAACCTCCCCACACCCAAGTTCCCTGAGGTTTGACTCATATTCTTTATAAACCTACTTTGCTATTCTCAAAATAGTTATAATTTCTTTATATGTGTTCCATTACTTAATGGAATAGAAATTGGATTTAACAGATCCTAACTACCCGTCTTTCTTCTTGACAAATCAGTATCAGATTGGCTTTTCATAGGTGCTCTTCTTTCACAATTTAAAAAAAAAAAAAAAGCTACTACGACTGTTTACTCAGTCACTGAACTGTGATTTCTCTAATATATCTGGAGGCAAACCTGGCTTGTCTCTTTGCTATTGTGAAAGCAATACCTAACTGACCGGTAGTTTCACACTTTACTCTTATAGAAGCATAAGTCACAAAAATTAGAAGAAAGTTTTGTCACTAATGAAATAAAATTAAACAATTTCATTTTATATTTCTGATTATTTAAATCTCTGTAAAAATGACAATTTTAAAACTAAGACAAACATCTTCAGTAAAATGTTTAGATGAAAAAGCAAGATTTAGCTGAATATTGACTTTTCAGATTCCAAGCTCTTGGATGTAGTATACTTTGGGAGGACACGTCCAGAAAAATCTCATCAAATAATCTGTAACTGTAGCCTATAAAATATATTAAGCTCTATCTTAAACATATATGTCGACTTTTTCACCACTGCTTTTTCTGATTTCCTAATAAAATACACTCTTGAAAAGTTCTTTAGAATGTGTACCTTCATGGTCTTTTAGCAATTTCATCCTTAAATAGAAGTATACACTCCACAAATTTTGCTTTCATAGGGCTTCATAGGAAGGTGCCTACTCCTCTGGGTACCCTGACACATTTTAAAACTATGTCCTGTATTGCTGGAAGCATTGGGGATTGCAGCACTGATTTCAAAGGTGTGGAATACTCACAGTACCCTCCAAAATCATTGATCCTCATTAGACAGGACATAATTTTTAACTAGTAAAGTCACGATCTGTTGTTCAAGAGAATTCTCTAAGTGGAATGAAGCATGTTCTTAATTCATTGGGAAGAAATCTATGTAAAGTGGGAACATGTATTAAAGGAATAATTTTTTCTTCTTTTTCTCCTAAAAATACCCCATCTTTTAAGATGCTAAAGAGTACAGTGGCATAGGCCGTAGAAATTACCTTTATTTCAGGTTGGAAGGGTAGTCATCTGTAATATTTCAGAGAACATTTTAAGCCACGAAAACCTGGTGAATGATGCTTTGGGTGGAGGCAGCCTAGCAGGAGAACCCATCAGGGTGCACATTCAGATTTCTTGATATTCTATGCATGCAAGTAAGGGGAAAATACATCTCACAAAACTTTAGCTCTTTAAAATCTAGACGTCAAGTTAAAGCTGTTTATCTAGGTTTTCTCCATAGTAAAAAGTTATACAACTCTAGATGGTGATCTGGCCCAGCTCAAATTAATTGCATATGTCTGTCTTCCTTTGCTGAGAATTGATGGTGTCTTGATGACAAAACCAAATTATTATTCTTCAGAAGGCTAACGTTAGATTGAATGAATCCTACCTGAAACTCAACCAACCATAGACAACCTGCTCAGCCTTCAGTCCTACAGATGAAAATAGTAGACAAATTGCAAGTGTATAAGGAGAAGGCCTGTACAATTCTGCACCTGGAATGTGCTAAGGGACATTCAAGGTCCAAAAGGTTGGTTTCATTGTCTCAAAATTTTAGAATATTTGGCTTAAATGAAGGCTTCAAAGTAACTTTAATTTTGAATTCTGGAGCTCAGTTCAAAGCATCTGATTCCAGGTACAGTTTCTACGTTGGATTTAAAGATTCAGATGAAGTTGGAATATAATATTGTATAGTGTAGTCAGTTAAAATTACCTAAAATTCATACAGTTTAAATGCTAACCTGGTCATTTTGTGCTGTTGTTTTAGACTCAGTCTGAATTCATTCTTTTCTTCCTTCCCCTAAACTTTCCAACGTTATTGATATAGATGATGAGAGTTGTGATGTCTTTGGTGGCTGTATCAATTTATGGTCACAAGATAAGGCAGTGAAGTTCTGACCATGCATTAGGAACAGAGCTTTCATTATGAAAGCAATTAAACATTGAAATGGGTTGCCCAGAGAAGCTGGTGGAATTCTTGAAGGCTTTCAAACACTCTACTAGATAGAGATCTGAGCAACCTGTTCTGATTACAGTATTACCTCTCCTTTGAGCAGCAACTTGAATTAGGTGAAATCCTATGGTTGCTACAAACCTGAACGGTACTTTGATACTATGTTTTCCCCTCTGGATGCAAAGATTCTTGATGTGCTGAGGTAGCTTTACAAACTCCAAGAGAGATCTGGGACGGATTTGCTATTTGCAGAGCACATAATTGCTAATTACAAATGGATCCATTTGGAGAGGACTGTTGGCTGTGAACTCCACCCAGAGTTGAGGTTTCTTTGAATTGTCTAGTGTGTTCCACTTGCAATGTCAAACAGAGACAAAATTTCCCCAGGTGTCTGATAAATTTATGTTAGAAAGAAGATTCTGACACAGCAAAAATATTTGGAATCGAATTAAGGTAGGAAATAATGAGATCAGTGGAATAAGAGAACGTCTGTGGTCAGCAAGTCACTTACAAATAGGCAATTTGACCAAATATGTGTAGAATTTAGCTACGTCAAATATAGAACAAAATCTTAGTAACTTGAAATGCCATACCTGAAAATTTTAAAATTAGGACTATATATGATTAACGACCCAGACAGGAAGTGGAAAATGGTTGTAAAATGGTAAGAACAGCATAATCATAAATCATAATGGGAAATTTCAATTGCTCTCAGATAGACTAGGCAGATGTTGTGCTATAAAGTGTTACTTTTTTTTAAACTCAAATGCGTTTTGGAGCGATTTGCCTCTAACAAATCAAAGAAATTAAATCTTCTTTTTGATTTATTCTTGAGAAAGGCACAATACTTGATTCAAGAGTTATTTTAATAGTGACTGCGGTGATTTCTTACTTCAAAAAAGAAAGTTTATAATTCAAGAGAATAATGTTGAATAATGTTTTATTTTTCTTTTAAAGAAGAAAACAGTTAAAAGATTACCTAAAATTAAGGGGGCTCAAATACTAGCTGAGTATGGCTAACCAGAAGAGTAAATAAAATGGTAAGTGGTAGAAAAACTTTTTTCCTAAAGTGGAAGTCTTCTCCAATTGAATAAAACAGAAGAGATTATTAACTCTTAATAGCTAATTGTAGAATAAAAATAAACTAAAAAAAAAAAAAAAGATTCTAAGGAACAGTTTGTAAAAAACATTTTAATAAAATGCTTTCTAAATGCCCTGGAATTCAGATGACAGTTAGGGATGGTGGACATCAAAACTGCCAAGCGTACGAGGAGTATCCAATGATACAAATGCCGTAGCAGATGTTATTAGTGAGGTGGGTTGAGAAACTCTTGAAAATCAACAAAACCATTTTGCCAGGAACAGACGGTATTGAGCCTAGAGTTCTAAAGGAATGTGAATCTGAGCTTGTTAAATAACTGGGTTTATAACTTAGCATTGAAAACTGGTGGAGGAATGGAAGGTGAAAAAGCTATATTAATTTCAAATAGGATATCCTGTATTGAATGAATCAATAGAAATCGTATTAAAGAATGGAATTAGAAGATATGTGTATATACAAGAAATGTAAAAGAAACAATAACCTTTCAGGAGGAAATAATGCATCATAAATTTATTAAAATTATTTAAGATAATCAGTGGTGATGCTAATAAGTTTGATCTAAGTGGTCATGTGTTTAGAGCTTTTAAAAATTATTAATTGGAAAAGTTTCCTGAAAGTTCTTAAAGACACTATGCTGGGAAAGAAGGAAAAATCTAGCTGGTCTTGTAGTAACTGTTAAAATCTAGGAAAAATTAAATAGGAGTAATTTCAATTTTTCACAGTAAAAGTGAGCTCCTACAAGAACCTTGTGCTCTTTAATATATTTGCAAGTGATCTAGTGAAGATAATGAATACTGAGGTCATAGAGATTTCTGGTTTTAAAAATTATGGAGTGATTTTGAGTAGAATAGGATAAATGTATCAAGAATGAGCAGCTGAAAGACCGTATGATACCAAGGATGGAATTGATCTGATCTAATTTGAGCTGTCTAGAAGTGTGATATCCAGACTAAACTTGGCGTTTAAGATTCCAGCACAGCGTGTGGAAACAGATATGTACTTTAGGAAGATGGTACATCCATTTCAGCTTACAGAAAGATGAATCACTTTCTTCACTTCTTATGGGGAAATCTTAGATAAGGATCGTAGGCCTGATACTTTACTTTTCCATAGCTGTGTGGGGAAAGCCATGCAAGTAATCTGGATAATAATGTGCCAGATAAAATTAAATGCAAATAAATGCTAAGTAATGCATATGAACAAAATAAACCCCTCTATATACGTAGCAATGCCTGTATGTATAAATACTAACTTTTGCATAATAATTTATTCAGAAAATAGATTTTTATTTCGTATGATGTACACAAATAGTTCTTTAAAATAGTAGTTGAGTGATCAGGAGAAGTAAAAGTTGCATGAAAACCAGGACTTATCTGAAAAGAAATACACATTAAAAACCACAAAAATGTAATCACAGCACTATATTGTCAGAGTCATATTAATCTCCAGCACATAAGCCAAATTATCTATGAAAAAAATACAACACAAAACCAAGCAAGAAACAATGGCTCAGGTCCTCAGACACATGAAGAGATGGATAACTGCCAACTTCAATGGAGCTGCGATGTTTGAAAAGCCAGCTCTGGATATTTTCACAACCCCCTGTAAATTTACTATTTCTTTGCCTGACAGCTCTTACACATATGTAATTCCATTTTAAATACATTTTCTAATGGTAGCATAAAGTCACATAGCTTTGGACTTTGTTTCTGCATGGCACACCATGAGAACATTTTTTGTGAAGTGAAATGTAATGATATCTCAATGACCATTGCTTTTTGCTGTTATTACTAGGCACACACTTCTCCATAGGCTGGTTGACTGGCAAGGGAAATGACATCATAAATCTTTGTCCCTTGTCAGGATAATCTTGAAAAAATAGAACTACTAGACTGTTGGACTTCTGTCACTATTTTTTTTTTCCCTTTGTTATGAGTGTTTTGGATCAAATTAAATGCCCAATATGAAGTATACAAAAATCATAGAATCACAGAATGGTTAGAGTTGGAAGGGACTTTAAAGATCATTGAATTCCAACCCCTGCCATGGGCAGAGACACCTCCCACTAGAGGAGGTTGCTCAAAGCCCCATCCAGCCTGGCCTTGAACACTTCCAGGGATGGGGCATCCACAACTTCTCTGGGTAACCTGTTCCAGTGCCTCCCCACCCTCATAGGAAAGAATTTCTTCCTAATACTTCATCTAAATCTCCCCTCTGCCAATTTAAAACCATTACTCCTCATCCTGTCACTGCACTTCCAGACAAAGAGTCCCTCTCCATCTCTCCTGGAGCTCCCTGCAGATACTGGAAGGCTGTCAGAAGGTCTCCCTGGAGCCTTCTCTTCTTCAGGTTGAATCAAGCTCTAAGTCTTCTAGTAGACATAACATAATTGTTGGAAAAGCTTTGATGAAAATTTCTTAGTAAAAGGCATGTAAAGTGCAAAGAAACATTAAATGTTGGCTACAGATGAAGAGCCTACTTCAGTAGTTCGATTTCAAAGAACCCTTTTTTACATTTCTTTCTCATTGTCGTTACACATCATCTTGTACTGTGTCTTTGGCATGGATAAAGAGTGCAGATATGTTGTATTCCTCAAAAGAAATGACTGCACTAAGTGACAGCAGGAATTATTGGTTAGCTGTTAAAAAAAAACCCTTTTGATTACAGAAGTATACATTTTGGCTGCTATTTCTAGAATTAAGTACCCTCAAGGGATTTGATTGAAAATGTCAAGGGAGGTATGACAGATAGCTTGTAAAAACATTAGCAGTGCTTCATGTTCTACCACTGTTCATTATGTTTAAACCAAAACTCTTCATGGATACAGTATGACACTCCACATATTATTTAAAGGTGGTTCCCAAAATGTCAGAGATGAAATAATGTTTCTTCTGGGCAGGTACATATGCTTTGAGATTTATCAGATGGCTGAGATGAAAAAGGATAGCAAAGATAAAGAAAACAAGGTTGGAAACTAAATAAGCGTTCTTAAATTGTCAGACATTACAGAGTCAGTTTCTATGGCCCAAACATGAGATTTTGTATTGCCTACTTGTTTGCAAAAAGTATAAAGATATTACAGACTTTCTAGAAAGAAAAAAACCGTTATGTTGTAAATTTTAGAAGCTAAAAAATAATAATTTAAAAATGTCCTAATCACAAGCTATTCCAAAAAAACCCCATCCTTGGAAGTCCCATGAGAAAGTCTGGTATGATTTTTTGTATCCATATGATGTCAGAAGAGTAGAAAACTCTATAAATATCACTAATACTAAGAGTAATATTAGTCAAGCCTATACCACGGTCTGTACTTCTGAATACTTTTCCCCTGGAAATGTTTGGCATATACAATATATACTGGATTTACAGTTGCAACACTGCTAGAAATAAGCTGAAAACACTTTTGAAATGCCACACATTTGTGATTAAAATAAGTACCAAGTCAAAGAAAAAGAACTGTATCAGAATGAGAAGTATGAGAAAAAGTTGAAAGTAAGGCATACTACAATTATGGAATGGAACTCACAGTACCGACCAATTCCCACACTAGTCAGTTTACTTCTCATGCAACCACAAGACAAAATATGTCCCATATAATCCATATGTTCTTATTCACAAGTGACTTAATATTTTCACAGAACAATGTTATTATCTCAGATGGCCTCTTTCCAGTTTGTGTCCAACTGTTCATCAACTTTGTCATCTGCAGCATCATCCACCAACCATTCTTCTGTCAGGCAGAGATTGTGCTGAGAGATAAAATTGCTCCAAACTGACATTACAAGGGATAAATAACATATAGCAGTAGCAGCTGTTGGGATACTTCATTTCTTCCTGGTGGGGAAATGACTGTTACCATGCTGCTTGCCAGATTGAGGCAGAGAGAAAAGAAGCAAGGTAGCTTACATTTCTCTGATCTATTCTCAAAGGTGATAAAACCTCATATTGAGTGCTTTGTTAATATATTTCACCATTCATTTACCTTTCTGTTTTGAGTTACTGAAAATATTGGTGAAAGTGGGCTCCATTTGGAGTGAAATCAGGTAGAGATATTAGAATTAGATGCAAGTTGAGCCTGAAGCAAGCAGTCAAGAACTCAGTGATATTTCCACTTCCTAATTGAATTTCCAACTTTGGCACAGAATGGGATGAAAATACATTGCTTTGTGTCATTTGCAATCCTAATAGCTCTTCCAGAAGGAAGGAAGGAAGGAAAGAAGGAAGAAAGAAAGGAAGGAGGGGATGTTGGGAGTTATGGTGCTTGTCTTCACAAGTAACCATTACTCATGATGGAGCCCTGCCTTCCTGGAGACAACTGAACACCTGCCTGCTAATGGGAAGCTGTGAATGAATTTCTTGTTTTGCTTGCATGCTTGCATGCCCAGTTTTTTTCTACCTATTAAACTGTCTTTATGTCAACCCAAGAGTTTTTTCTCACTTTTAAACAAGCAGCTGCATGGTTCCAGTTGCTGGCTGAGGTTAAACCACAACACAAGTACAATACCTTTATCAAATTTTAGACGGAATTCTAGGCATTGTGGTCTCCTTGTGTATTTGAAAAGTGGATGTTCTGTAGATTTGAATATTCTATTAGATGGAATGAATATGATTGCTCAGGAAAGCATACCTGAACTTAAAAAAAAAAGTCAATTTATGGTTCATGCATGATAAGATCAGAAGGGAAAGTTAAAACCATCCACTTGGATTGGTAGACACTTGGACAGAATTTGGATAAACTAATTCCTATAAAAATTGTTCTTTGCCACTAGAAAAAAAAACCAAGCCAAACCTTTTTTTTGTTTTAAGAATGTTTGTTTTTGTAGAATCCAGCAAAATTTATTCATAAATTATTACCATAAGTAGGTAGTAAATCTCGATTTCATTTTAATATAAATTTTATTCAGATTCTGTTCCAATTATAGTCTTGTTTCCTAGACTGAAGAGCTCTGTATTATCAAATTTCTGTTTCCTCATGCATCTTCAGTATCTTCTTTAAGCCTTTAATCTCAGAATGGTCACAATATTCATTGAATGATTTCTTCACTGCCCAAATTAGGATAATATAAACTCCTTATTCTTACATAGTCTACTTTGTCTACCCTAAGGGTGTCTATCTAAGGGTAACATTAGCTTTTTAGTCACAATGAGGTGCTGAGGTCATTTCCAACTGATTAATCCCCCATGGCTAAATGATATTACATGAAATTATACAATTCTGTACTAAATGACATTACAAAGCTGGGATCTGACCCATTCTGAGTAAGGGTAGCAGAATTTTACCTCCAAATACAATTTAGAAAATTGAACAAATTGACTTCATATACTGTCCCACAGAGTGAAACCTGGCATCTTAAGGTCAGTCTCTGGTAATCAGAACATGAGGATATCAAGGCAATTTAGTATTCATGTTTTATGTTGCTCTCAGAAAAAAAAAATTCTTTTTACAGCCAGATAAAGTCCTATAAATTTTAGACACTATGTTTTAGCTGAAAAATCAAAGTCCTTGAGGAACTGTTGAGAAGAAACAAACCCAATGAAAACAGATGAATAAAGCTAAAAAGATTAAAATAATTTGTTTATGAATAACAAAGCAGAACAGCTCCAAATAGTGGCAAATATAATTCCCTTTTATGTAAAAGGGCACAGCATAATTCAAGTGTATATTTGCAGCAGCTTTGTCAAATGGCCCACAAACAATTCAGTCCTCTTTTGTTTCAGTTCCTTTTTCACCTTTAGTTTAGCAAAGATCACAGAAATCTGTTGTATGCCAAACCTGAGGGGGGAAAAACAAACAAACAAACCTGACACAAAAATTGAAAAGAGAGTGTGAAATGAAAGAAAACCATAGTTTATATGCATCATATTTTTCTGCTGCTTTTTACATATCTGGTATTTTATACCATAAATCTGGGAAATGCCTTAAGTAAGTAAAATAGCAGCAAAGAAAGTACATTTCTTCTGATAGCTAATGTACTTGTAAGCAGGCATTTTGTTTTGCATCATCTCTAAGTTGCTACTCCCAAGTATAAAAACATAATAATATGCACTTTCAAAAATCCTCCTCCCCAGTACCTCTCAAGATATGTATTAAGAGAAAAAGTGTCATTAAATACCTGTATGCTGGCAATCATTTACACTTTTATGGAAATTAACACGTCTCTGAAGAATGCAGCATATTTACTCTTGACTACCATCTCTGCCACCTCATATGTTATGTCACTCTCTTAGCATAAACACTTCTACAGAGTTCTTCCATTAAACTATTCAAGCTTCCAGATTCCCAGATGTTTTGAAAATAATGAAAAATCATAGAAAGTGCTTGACAGCTATAAATAATACTATAATAAAACCCAAACACATTTTAGAACCCTCCCTTATTAACTCAGAGACTTTCACATATTTACCTCTTGTACCAATACTTAAAATATCTAAGAGAGTCTTGAACACTCTTCACACAATTTTTACTTGACTGGTTTAAGTCCAGTCTTAGATCAGAAGAGAACCTCTGCACTTGCCTAAAATCATATATTCCATCTACATGATTTTGAGAAGTTTGTACCTATTCCATTGACCCAGGATAGCAAAGTGAGGACTGTTATATAAATTTTCTCCTTTTCAAGTGGCTGCTATGTCTGAATATATTTTCTTTTTTGTATCTGCCTAGATTTCTTTTCTTTCAAAATTCTTGTTAATTACACACATAGGAATGACACCAAGGCCCTAAGTGTGGTACCATAGGGTTCCTAAACTGTATGTATTGGAACCTAAAATTATGTAGAAGACATGAACAAATTCTCTGTCCTATGGATGAATTTTACCCATAATGTTCCTGAGTCACAACATCTGCTATTCAACTGAAGTTGCTGGTCATAGGCCTTCTTCACCTCTGTCCGCAGTATATCTATTTACTTCGGATTTTGTAAAGAGATTGGTGATTTTTTCCCTATTACAATATCTATTCAAATGATATTTGATGTGATACTGAAGTAATTGTGTGTGCAAAAACAGAGAAAGAAGCATAATTCAATGTCCATTAGCACTGGAGTAATAGTCTTCAATTCCCATAAAACTTTGTCCGATATATAATAGACCATTATGATAATGATTTTTATACTAACCTGATTCAAATCACAAAGTTCAGTCTCTGCATAATATTTTCACTCTTGGCTTGCTATTGTATATATTTTATTTATTTATTTATTTGTTTATTTATTTATTTATTCATTGCCTGAGGCAGTTAGGTATTTCAAAATAGTATTGTGCTCTTACCTTCTTCATTGGTCAGCCATTTGTGATAAAAATGTTGACAAATTAGGTGTGTTCAGAAGCCAGCTCCGTTGGCCTGTTGCCCTAAAAAAGAAAGGAAAAGAAATTACAACTCTGAGTCTGGATTGTGCTGGTATTTAGGGCAAATGATTACATTTGAAGTAGATAGCTGTGTTTTATATTCACAGCTTAATGCTGTTTTCACACATGAGGTTGCAGATGTCAAGAAAAAGCAAACAGAAATTGTTACGACCGGTTTTGTTGTTGTTGCTGACATTGTTTTGCAATATTGTCATGAGAGGACTTGCCAACCTCAGGCTTCTTCTAAAAAGAGTCCCTCTTTGAGGATTCTGGAGGGTGGCAGAATTTTTATGACAGGCTGCACCGAAGATACACACTCATCAGGGAACTGAAGCAGAAGGAAGGCTGAATCGTGTGCCTCTTGTGGTTGGTGCTGTCAGTGACTACAAAAGCTCACCTTTATTACATGAATACAAACTAAGCACACGCAGGTCCATTTCTTCGTGTTGTGTGTGGCCAGACTTGGAGTATCCTGGTTGGTTTTAATTTTTTCTCTTCCAGGTGAATACATGTTGTCCATTCACAGCATTCTCTAGTTGCTGAATGAGATTTCTGTGTAAATCTGCAAAGATGAAGGGTTTTTGTCTGATCCCTATTTTACACACCAGGATAAGAAGGACTACACAGTCTGAGGTTATCTTTGAGCTTCCTACCTCTGCAAGAAGAAATTTTCCAGATGTCACATCAACTTACATTATGTCCATTTCCACGTTTACACAAATAGTCTTACTTTAACAGCACTTTATATTGCCCTAAATGACTTATAACATCATAAACATTTTAGAACACTTTTCCAGCATGTTTAAAATAGATATTAAATTATTTAATTTATTAAAATGGTTTCTTAAATGTTTTTCAATTTGTTTCAGAACAGGTGAGAACAGGGCACTCAGAATTTTGTAAAATCCATGAAGACATTGCAGCATTAGGTGTGACATCGTCCAATACACATCTGTTACAGCTACCTGAATCACCCATGATATCGAAATCTGAGCCCAGGTTCCTCAAAACATAGATGATAAAATTCAAACTCTTCAGAAATGATGCTGAAGGGCCACATAACTTTTAGATCCTATCATGCTTTTCTTCTTTTACCTGAATGACTCCATAAGCAGAGTAAAACATGAATAGTTAGAACTGACAGATACTTTTAGATATTGGTATTTAAGCTTCAAAATATCATAACAAAGCGCTCTACTTGCATAAACTGTTTGGCAGTCCTGATGCCTTCAACTGATGTTGATCTAAGCTGGAGAAGAGAGTTGGTAATGAAGACAGTGAAGTGATACTCACTGGCCTCAGTGAATGTCTGAGGTCAGCCCTCTACTTACAGAGTTGAAAAATACACAACAGATTGAAGAATCTCCTAGAAATTTATGAATAACTACAGGACGGAATTTGGTAGTATTCTGCCTATCATAGTGTAAGTGTTTGATAGTTAGATGTGTACCATTTCATCTTTTATCTCATGCTTATGATGAAAAACACTTAAATCCTATTAAATCCACAATTTCTATGAGACAGCAGATCATACAGCATGCAAAAGCAATTGACAGGTTAATTATGCAGGGATTTGAGTATTTGAATCCCATTTTCTTATGTCAAGTTTAAATTAGTTCCTATTTGGGTAATTGTGTTGGCAACTGACAGGTTCAGAAAAAAAAAATCACAAAGAAAATATCAGAGAAAGGTTTCCTAGAGAAACAAATAGTTTTAAGATGCATACTTTTTATTATATATAAACTATATTACTTGAGATGAATGTATCCTAAACTTTTCACCTTTTAATATGATTAACAGAAAAATAATTAGAGAAGTTTCATTCAAATGGTCAATTGAATCATCAAATGGAACAAGAGAAAAGATCCAGTAAAGATGTAGGCAATACAGTGATTTTTCTCATCCTCACAGTTAGATGCACACAGAGCAATTGTATCATGTTCCCCTTATGAAATAATATTTGAGTTATATAGCTGCCTGTCTTCTGAAATATGTGCAAGAAACAGTACCAAAATGACCATGACCTCATTCCAATGAGGTGAGGAAGTATCATTTCTATTTTATGGCTAGAAAAGCTGAGACAAGTGTAGCTGGAATATGTTTTGCCCAAGGTTACAGCAGAAGTGTATGTGAAACGTAGATAGGAAAACCAGGTTTCTTGGTTCACAGTCCTGTTTATTATCCAAAAATCTCACTTTACTGTTTTTTTCGACAGTATTCCTATAATCTTCTATTGACATAGATATAAAGTACTGTTATCTGAACAAAGAAATTACACATATGAATTTTCTGTATAGTGAGATGTTATTTTCTCCTGCCCTTGGAAATATCACCTAAAATTGTGCCCTTAGTTGTCCTCTTATCCTTTTGAATAGTTTCCAATTATTTTTAGTGACTTACTCAAAATCATGGTTATTGACAAGTAAAGTGGTCTTTTTGCCTGTATCATAAAGAGATACCAAAGGAAAATATATGTCTACTATGGGCTTTTCACATTTACATGCAAAAATTTCTCTAGTCATTTGGGGGATTTTTGGTTTTGTTAAATTTTTTTTACAATTGTGAAATAGGGCTTTATTATCTCTCTGGTATGAAATTTAATTAGATTGACACAGATGTTGAATGTTTTATGAGACCCTTTCCTTGGCCACAGAAAACTGTGTGGGGTGAAAATAAAGTATGGTGTTAATTATGGCCCTAAGATATGGATCAAGCAGCACAGTCAGCACAGGTCCTTCCTGTTCAAATGCTGCAGATTCTGAAGCCTTAGTGACAGTCTGGATGTTAGTTTTTCTATTAGTGTAATCAGAACTATCTTTTCTTTGGGGTTTCGAGTTTATCCTGAATTTTTCCAAGAAGAAAATTTAAAGTTGATAATTACATTAACTTTACAGGTTGCATGAATGACTAGTATAAATACATGTCTGAGTGGAGGGTAATAAAAACAAGAATGAATCTGAGAATTTGTGAGTTAGAGACTGACATTTGTAATAAATTGGCCTTCATACGTGCATAGCTTGCAAAAAAAAAAATATTTAGTTACAACTTCTCTTTTATGTGATATTTCAGCAACTTTTTTCACAGGTTCCTAGACCGATAGTATAAAAACTGGGTTCTATGGCCATATATGAAAGTTTGTCACTGGTTTTAACGCTCTCAAGCTTGGATGCGTTTATTATATGGTAATTATACACCTCAGGTCTTTCTCGGGTTGGCTTATTTCCACAATAAAGTCATTCCACAAAGAGCAAATGACTTACGTTCTCTTCTTCTATTTGTACACCTTTAAGACTATCCTACCTTTCTAGATATTTTATGAATTTCTTCTTTTTTTCTGAATGAGCAAACTCTTTGCAAATGCTACATGCCATTTGTTATCTACTCTTTTGTGACAGGAAGTTAACAAGAGCTGCAACTGAAATGGAAAAATAGTTTCCATTCTAAGTCCCTACATTCAAATAGCCGTTTCCTAACAAAATACCCTCTTCTTAAACTGACCTTGTCATTTCTGGTACTTACAGGTAAATTTTATTTTCTTTGAAGATAAGAAAAAGAAGAAGAGCTCCGAAAATTGACTCAGCTCTTTTTTGTAATCATTAAAACTGCTAGTCAGTTAGGCTGCTTTTCTCCCATATAGTATGAAAATATTATTGCTAATGTCTACACTAGCAAATAATGAGGTATCATAAGGAGCATAAGCATAAAGTGTTGTCCACACCAGACACATTTCAGCAGCTTTTACTTTAGACTAAGTCCAGTCAGGTCCTGTAAACTACATACTCATTGATGTTAAATGTTTTGCTTAAACTTCTTGATTGCATCTTCTGGTTCAGTTTCATTGAAAGAAAGTTCAGTTATTCTACTACAAGGCTGCACTGTGCAGATAACTAAAACACGGCACATGGTGACAACCAGGACATTTCTTTCAATGCATCTCTCACCCAAAGTAAAATGCAAATATCAGCATACCATTCTTTTTCCTGTATAAATTAACAGCACCTTCAGTCTCATATATTTGAAAAATCTATAAAACTTCATGAAAAAAGCATAGTATCATGAGTATCATATAGTATCATGAGTTAATTTGAAGATTAGGTGGTTAAAATAATAATTTTTGTGAAAGGAAAAGCCATTTGTAGTTCAACCTATCAGTTCTGTTTTGTACAGTGTTTCCTGTATGGCGATGGGGAGTAGGTTTACTAGGTGTGACACTAAGTTGGCTTTTTGCCTTCATTGTCTTCTATTTTATTTTGTTCTCCTGTTTTGGATTTTGATCATGTTATCATCCTTGTTCTTAGCATTTTACCATGTCCTCTTCTCCACTTCTGCAGAGAAGTGTCAGTAAGATGCTGGGAATATTAACATGGCTGCACTGAGAGGGAAGCAAGCTAAGGAGAGGACTGATGTCTGTTCCCAAAAGAAGATATTGAACCTGGCCTCTCCTCAAATGGAACTTGCAGTTACAGGAGTAGTTAATCTTTTCCTTTCCCTCTTCTCTGCAGAGCTGCTTCCATCTCAACTGCACAAATCCACATGAAGAAGTTTAATGACTCAAATAACATCCAGGAAAAGTCTTAAAAATTACACTAATGTTTTTAAAACAAGCCTTAAGAAATTAAAAGAGCATTAGTAGTGACTCCCATATGGTGTGAAATAATACCCTTGCCTTTTCTGGGATAGTAGAGTTGGATGGAGAAATGAGAGTATTAAGTCAAGTTGTATATAAAAGTCCTGTAGTGTTAAATAAAAAAGAGCATAGAAATACCCAGGTTTCTTTCAGTCACCGAAAGCAAGAACAACTTCTATTTCTTACTTTAGTAAACTCCATTTGGTAAATGGTAAACTCATTTTCTGATGAGTACACATTGACTTAGTCTATGGTCTTGGGCAGACAGACAGTGGGATAGATAGCTGAAAGGATGGAAACCAGATCTCCTGGACCAGTGGACACAAGGCAATAATTTGCCACTGAACACCTTTGTACTAAGTTTCACTTGATACTAGAACTTCTCAGGTGTCACTTAACAAACACTGCTTTTATATGCATTTGTAGGACATATAAACAGGGCTTGCATTGTTTCAGTGCTGGGAAAGCCTGCCACGTGAAATCAAGCTGCAGTTCACACCTTTGACCTTAATAGTATATTATATAATTCTTTAGTTACCACGTGCCATGTACAGCTCTAAAGAAGCTTCTTGATGCAGTAAATCCTATACTGTGTGCTCCAGTACTCATATCAGTTACTCCTATATATTTCATGATTGAGTCACTGCCTCCAAATCTGAATCTCAAACATAATCTTTTTCTAATGGGCTTGGGTGTCTAGTTTGAAAAACAAAATAATCATCTGATAATAGTGTGGATGCTATGTGCACTTTATATATTTAATATCCTATGTGTATAATGTAAATGGTTTGGCGCAAACTAGAGTTCTCTACGTTACATTTCAAGCACTGACAGTGACCCATTGTCATACATAATTTCAAATAGTGTAGATAAGCCTATACTTGACAAAACGTTTCAGTAGTCTTTGGAGAACATGAGGGAAGAAATCTTGGATCTGTGAAGCTTTTTGGGTATGTGCTTGAACTCGTGCTATTTGTGACGTTCAGGCTGGTGCACCGCTGTCTTGTCCATTTACATTGAGTGTTATGATACGTCTGATATCAGGCAGATAAATCAATGAACCCTGAGTTTATCACGCAACAAACCAGCAGTTCAAGCAGGAGGGCACACAGGGAGGGTGTCTCTCGGAAAAAGGGGTATTCCATTCCCCAAGGCCCCCCATGAGTGGGAGACTTGAAGTACACAGTAGCCAGCAATGAGACACCGTTCTGTGACCATCTGCACAGGTCAAAGGCACTCCTCCTACCTGACTCCCAAAGCAGAAGCTACTCATATGAAAGCAAAGGTTGCAGCTCCACCTGGGGCATCTGAACCTCCTATCTCATCAGTGGCCAGTTAATCTACATAGATTAGATATAAGGAAGAAATACTTCACTATGAATGGTGAGACACTGGAACAAATTACTTAGAGAAGTTGTGGATGCCCCATCGCTAGAAGTGTTCAAGACCAGATTGGATGGGGCTTTGAGCAACCTGGTCTAGTGGGAGGTATCCCTGCCCACGACAGGGGGGGGGGAACTCAACAATTTTTAAGGTCCCTTTGAAACTAAACCATTCTCTGATTCTCTAATAAGATCTGTAAGTAGTCTGAGCTTTGCCTGCCCTTAATTTTCTTATTTAAGGAGAACCACTGGACACTGCAGAGAATACGGAGGAATAGTGAATGCAAACATTGTGTCTACATTAGCAGTGCGAAAGAAGCAAGTGTTGAACATAGCAGTTAGTGCTGGAGATTTGATGTGCACACTGTACACACTTGGGTGAATTTAATTTCATTTTTCTCTAGTCTGTTACCAAGGACTGATGCCTATTACCATACAGAGAATTTAGGTGCACTCCTGGAGCACATCTTCTGGTTTAATTTCATCAGAAAGAAGCCCAGGTTGTGATCTCTGAACCTGTGATCATTTATACGTACAATAATAAGCAGTAAGTAGGATTATCAAGAGACCTGAGTGAAAACTGCGGCTCTGATTCAAACTAAAATGCTAGTGTAGACGGCAATATACCACTGAGCAGGAGATTGTCCTGCTTTTAGGACCAACTGCATTATGCAGCACAAGTTTAGCCTAAGAATCTCAGCTACTGGTGTCAGTTATTTCAAGATGCTTAGGCAGGTTGTGAATACTCAGTTCTCACAATCCCCCCAAAAGAGCCAGTGTGAGTACTCTATAATCAGACAGGATTGGTAAAGCCACAGAACGCATTTGGGGCACATTTTCACTTTTCATCCCTGATTTCAAAATGATAGTGTGGTACCCTGGTAACCAATGAAACCTTTTTGCCTTTTATTTCACTTCACCATTCCTTTCAGCCCACTGTCTGTTCCTTAATAAATTCTGATTTTAAAATGTAAAATTCTTTCTGGATTTCTGTTTTTATGAGTAATTAATTTGTTACATCCTTCTCTGACAGCCTGAAAAGAATTCAAGCCAAAATTTTAGTGTCTGTAATGTTTTCTTCTGCTGATGGTTACTGTGCACACATTTACCAAAGAGTAGCACATTGAGCTCCTACAGCTACCCTCCCTTATGAAAGGAGGGCTTTGTGAATTCTTTTGTTCCTAACTGCAGGTGCTTCTAGCTCTGAAAAGATCCTGTGATCTGATAGCTGTTTTTCACGTTCTGTGATCATGGGCAGCTTGCATAATACAACAAAGCTGGAAGATTGTCGCCTTCCCCAGGGCTGCTTAAAGTTACAGTCGTGATCTCTTGACCTTTAATTTCAGCAAGTTTGATTGCTCAAGGAACCCTGGTGTGCATACTTGGAGTTGGTATAGCATTTTGCTATTCAGTTCATTGTGAGTGCTTTAACACTGACATGGTTTTAGAAGAGCAATAGTTTCTGGGGATCTCCTGAATATCATGGAGTTAAGGAATAAAGAGCAACTGCCAGGACAAAATAACCCCTACACTCACAGTACACCATGGACTACAAAATATTTTGTTATGGATATTATAAGTGCTGATGTGTCACAGAACAATGGTGCAAATGTCAGAGGCTGTTTGTGTTATACTCCCCCAGTAGGGCGCTGTGCAATGATAAGACCCAAGCAAAAGGCAGTAGAGCTCATAGAAGAGAGCTGAGAAGAGAGGCTAAGAATAAATTATAAAATTAAATTCCTTTTTCATTTGTTTTAGCTCAGAGGATGAATAAGAAAACAATAATAGCGACTAACAAGACACATGAACATAAAATTTCCCTCACCAAAACTTGTTGGTTTTTACTTTTCTTTTAAGTATATGGAGGCGTCCCAGTTCAAGGTTCAACAATGCATGTTACTCAGTCCAAAATATTTTTTTCTGACATGCCATGAAGAAGTACCAACAAGAGACTGAGAACAATCCAGTTTAGATAACCCCATAGTAAGGTGCTTAGTGTATTCTCCTGTAGGTAGAGTTCAATAAATCAGGGGAAACAAGGAACAAAGATCAGATGTGTAAGGAATGAAATTTGGATGGTTGCTTCAAGTGGTTGCTTGACTCCTGAGTAAGAGAAGAAAGTTTATTTCTCCCTCTGAACCTCTCAACTGATACCATCACTGAGAAACCAGAATGTAAAATGTTCAGAAAATACCACAATTAAGTTTTAAAAATATTTTCAAAACATTTCACTATTGTTTTAAATGTATTATAACTTCAGTTTCTAGCTAGGAAATGATTTGTCAAAAGGAAATGTGTCCAGTTAGGAATTCTTAGGTCACATCCTCATGTCTGCCCACTGGAAGGATGGGTGACCTACCAAAAGATCAAACAAAACTGCCCAATGAGTTAAAGCATCAAATGGACAAAGTAGCTAAGGTGAACAGTGGTGCTGAACTCAGAAAGAAATCCTTAAATTTCTTAAAAAAAACATTTTTTTTTTTTTTCCCCATCTAGGTCTTAGAGTCAACAGACTGGGTAGTAATTCAAGCTTCTATGTAAAACTTAAGGTTCTAGTCCTCAGGGTTATGAGGCAAAACTTGAAAACATGACTCAAATGCAACTGCAACAAGGCAAACCCAGGTGCAAAGGAAAAGAACAGGTTTTATTATTATGTGTGAAAAAAAAAAGTATCTAATTGGGTTATCTGTCTTATTTATATCTCACTGAGGCAAAGTGTCAAATAACTATCTACAATTACATACGTAGCTCACTGATTCATTTTTGCAGGTGTTTACTTAGTCCTTTGTGTTTCTTCAGCAGATCTTCATTTGTAAAGCAAAGCCCAACAAGTTTCTGAATGTTAATTTAATCAGACTACTCACAGTTCTCTTTCACATCATACAAAATGAAAATGTGTGGTTTTGTGGTTTTTTTTTCTTTTTT
>VXBW01003926.1:2025429-2114006 GCA_013400375.1 Thinocorus orbignyianus | reverse complement strand
TTTTTTTTTTTTTTTTTTAAGAAATGTGGTTTCTAAGGAGTTAAAATCATGAAAAGCACTGGCTGCTAGGTTTGTTCTTTCATCAATTTATTTTCTATTTATTTTGAACTTCCAGTGGTCACCAGAAACAAAGATTTGCCCTGCAGTGGTAAATCAGTCCATACCTATTACTGTTCTCATTGCATTACCTTTTAATGTAGAATTGATACTTTAAATCATATCCGCAATCCAGCTGCCAGCACACCGGGATGCAAACAACAGAAAGTGGAAGAAATGTCAAGATTTCTTGTACAATTAGGAGTTTTCCACTGGATCCATATGACATATATAGATCCATATGACATATATAAACGGGGACACTTGCTCAGACCTTTAAAAAGCTGCAATACTACAACAGCTACATCTGACTGCTGAACAATACCAGGTATAGTCATTTTTTTTTCCAGTGGAAATCTTATTGCCTGCTGAGCTTATTTCTGATTTTCTAGCACACCCACTAAATATTGATGTTAGAAGAAATTTCTAGTAGCTCAAAGTGAAATATAGTGAAAATTTCAGCAGTCCCTGTATCTCCAACACGTTATTTTTCCTAACGAAGGATGAAAGGGTTTTCATCTTCTGCTGCATTATTCTCCTCTCATTTTCCAAGTAATTAAAAAATAAATTAAAAAAAATAAATTGCAGCCGTGTTCTTATTATTTTCCAATGACTTTGTATAACTCTGCCTGGTTCTGTCAATGAAGACAAACTGACTTGGGAAGGTCTGAATGTCTCTGAAACAACCAATTAAGTCACCTCTGTGTTGTTTAATAAAGACAAAATCCATGTCAGAATAGCTTTTGAGAACAATTGCTGAAACACAAGGTTCATTCTGGCAATAGACTTTCAAGTAGTGGGTTGAGTTATCAGTGATCTGTGGTAAGAAAAGTTTGTGTCACAAAATTTATATTTTTATTGTAATATCAGAATGTATCCAAATGTGCTTGTCATTTTACAACACGCATATTTAGCAGTTCATACCCTAAAGATCTCGAATCCTTCCTCTAGTATAAACTTAATATGTTCTTTTAATCACTGGTAACTTGATGTGATTTCCTCTTCTGAAAAATGCCCATAATGATATCTAAGAAAAGAAAATATGCATTATGGAAGTGAATGCAAGTAAGTGAGAGGCTTTGATGATTTTTTTGTTTGTTTGTTTTGGTGAAGTTCAAAAGTATAATGTATAAATTTTTTTAAGAATAGTTGAAATTTTCTGTTTATTTCCTCAAAAAAACCCTAGAAAATGCAAAAGAAAAAAAAAATTGTTATCCAAAAAGAAATAAATAATTTAATAATTTTACTTTGTTTGTTCTTACTGTTTTTAAAAAAATTTCCAAACCATGTTTGTATATCCAACTTTTTTAAAAATCATAAAATTTAATCAAATAATTTCCAGAGCTTTACTTAAAAGTGATTTCAGTGACAAGAACTTGTATCAATAGAGATATATTAAATTTCATTCTGAATCCAACACTTTTCAGTGTGAATAAGCGTACCACAAATCTGATCACTCCTTAATAAGAAAATGTCTGAAAATCTAAGTGCTTGTGATTGATCTGATTGATCCATGAACCTTAACTTTCATAAGAGTCTAACATCCCTTGTCAGCTTCTCCATTTAACTGTAAATCACCTGATAGAAAATTTATTTGATTTATCTATGGCCTCTATTTACCTTACCTATTAAACACAGACATCAGCAAGGCCTTCACATCCTGGACTATATATCTGGCTAATTTATCATGTGTTGGATTCAATCATCCAGTAGTGAGACATGCTCAGAATTTCTCGATAAATTTCTCACCTCTACTTCTCTCAGTTCTTAATGTTTTTCTGCCTGAATGGGAGTATAGGAAACAAAGTTAGTTCATGTGCACTCCCATGGAAAGTGTAGGATTCATTATTTTGCTTACATCTGCATAATTTTAGTGATCTAGAATTAGATCATGGATCAGTGAGGGTGATGTCTGACCCTACATATTACAAGTGAAAACAAAGCCTGTTAGGACCTTTCATTCATTCTCCCGTCACAGTTATTTATGTCCACTACAAAGTTAAACATATCAAGCCATGGGAACTTCCCATATGATTGGGAAAAAATAATACAGTAGTTAAGACATCTCATTGGTAAGAATATTTTCATTGCAATATATAAATCTCACCATTCCTAACTATCAACGCTCTTATTCTACTCAAGTATGCACCCTTTACCTTTATCTGCCCACACTAAATATTGTAGACTATAAGCATATTTTTTACCCTCTTGGTAATTTTTTAGTAAATTGTATACCAAAGTGTCATTTTGTCTCCTTTCAACCATTTGGACTGTTCTTTTCTAAAAAATGTATTTCATTGCAAAAAAAAAATTGATTCTGTTGTTTCAGTTTTGACATAAATTCTACTGGAACAATTAGTATGATTTCTATCTTCTTGTAATTTATCTTCATTTATTATTTTAGATCATGCCTCTTCAGCTTCACCGAGTTTTCTTACCGAGTTTTCAAACCTTGAGCTAAGTGGTGAGTTATCTGACTGCAGTTCCCTGTTCATTTTAAAAGTCTGTCCTTTTACAGCATGGTACAGGTGCTCATGACATCTTTTGCTGAGAATGACTAGCACCAGGACGTGTTACAGAGGACAGAATAGCCAGGCGTTTAATACATCTGCCCCCTTGAGATTCTCTGTAGGTGGTCAGCCATTCCGAATTATCGTAGTTGTCTGATTTTTCTTGCTCATATAATACCCTAGAGTATTATGTTTCAAAGCAAGTGCTCAGTCTTTGGGAGTCTGATAGCAACACCATAGGGTTATTACACATAGATCTTAGTGTCAGAGGGGATCACTGTGGTCATTTAGTCTGACTTGCCACAACACTAAGGTAAAAAGATTTCCAGGATAATTTCTTTTGCTGAAGCTACTGATTGTCTCCTAGAAAGCTCATTAAGTGTGCTTGACAAAAGTATAACCTAATGGTGAAAAAAGTATGCAGCAAATTGCAATAAATTCTGGTAATAGAAAATGTTGAGTTTGTGGCTTCCCCCACCTTCCACCCCATATTGTCCTTCTTGCCTGATTATTTGGCATTCTGTCCTACCTTTACTTCATGAAATCTTTAGCAAAGGCCATGGTTCTATTTAAGTAAAAATCACTTTCCATCTACTTTGGCATTTTTGAAATTAGTATTCAGTCCCTGAAATGAAGGGTCTGTGTTATGTCTTTTTCCTTGATTCTTACCTTGCCTTTATTTAACTGCAGACCAGAACATGTACAGAATTGCTTCACAGGGAAATTAGGGTTAATGGCGCTCTCACAAAACCTAATCACAGATAGATGTGCAATTCACAACTCAGCTTTTCAGGTATAATTCCATACACCACTTGTGTGACATACATAGTGTACATAAATGACGTACAGACTAGACAAACAAGACTATTTTGATACTCCAACGTAAACCTCACTATGTCCTTGACTAACAGGACTGTAGTAAAGTATTTCTTTACCTCCATACATCTTTCGGGATCTGTGCTTCTGAAGAGGGCAGTAAACACAACACTTACAAGTTTTAGTTGCAGGCAGATAGTTGTGTTTGTCCTCAAACTTTTTTTCTGAGTTGTCCTGCAAACAGCAGTAAGAGCAGAAAACAAGATGAGTAGCTGTCAGTCAGCCGGTGACAGCTATCAGATTTTTCCAAGCCAGTAATAACTAGAAACAGCCAAGAGCATAGAAGGGAGCAATACCTTTCAGATAGTTCATTCCTAAACTTTAAAAACTGGCAGCTATAGGCCTTCCTCAACTTTTTGGTTTGTTTTCAAACACCCTCTCACACACACTAAACTTAACCTACGAATGTTACTGTTTAAAATACTGTTTAAAGTCCTTAAACTTATCTAGGTAGAAAAAGGTCTCCTGCTATAAGCTTTAAAGAAGAAAGCAAAAATGACACTATGAAAATTATTTCCATTCTTTCCATCTCAGGTATTAATGTAGATGATATTCTTAAGCTAGACCTTATCGGTTAGGTTGGTGTTTATAAGCATATCTACTTCCAACACTTCCAAAATAACATGAGGCACAGCAGGTCTTTTCAACCTAAAAGGCTCAGTGGAAAGGACCACCTCCAATGTTTGAAAGACCTAAATTAATGAGATGGCTTGGAGATCAGCAAGGTAAAGGAGACCACTGACTGAGAACTATCTTCATATGGTGTGTAATTTGTACATGTCATGAACTTTTTGGATGGTGGACAAGTAATGTTCCTTCAGCCTTTAAGACTTAGGTTAAATTGGAACACCACAGTGAATTTTCATTGTGTTTGCAGAGAAAGCTTACTGATAACAACTTGTAGCAACTATTTCTACTTCCTAAGCATTATTCTTCTCCTCTTTGTTACCTTATCTGTTACTATGGTTAAGATTTACCTATTAATTTTGTCATCACATTCCCCCTGAAAATATGCAGGCTTTAGACATCACTTACAGTATGAGTAATAGACAGTAGATATGGATTACTTTTGCCCATTCCATAGAGGTGTACAGGCTATGTTAGAAAATCTTGTAAATGAGTTTAAAAAATCTACAGGAATTGGAATAATTTGCTGTTTGTAATTTTTGCAAAGTATGCACTTTTAATTCCCTCTTTACTCCTCTTTTTCCTATTAGTTCTGAATTCCTCTTTTTTCAACAATGAATGTTCTTATAAATGTTATTAGTTGTCTTAATAGGCAAAGATTTCTCAGTCAATAACTGATAAATTTTACAAACTGCATGTTACCCTTCCTGTCAGCATAGTCGACATAGTCGATCCTGCTGGTAGATTCACAGTGGTTTGATATTTCCACTGTCAATATCTACTATAATCCTGAAATCTCAGACATTTTTGTCACACATACGGATTATAATTATTAATGCAATTTTTGTACTCTGTACTTTTTCCAATTCTTCTTTTTTCTTTCTGAGTTTTCCCTTTCACCTCTTTTGTGAAGTATAGTCTCCCACGTAGATTTTAGCCTAATGTATATTCTGCAATGATTCAGGACCATCAGCCAGAGATGGTTCAGCCCGGTGTGGTGAGTGCAGTGACTGGCATAATCAGTTATTCATCGGAGTGTAATAGACTTGTCATGCTGATTGATGCAACAAGATTTGTGATTGTATTTTTAAGGTCAGGAAGCACTCGGCTGTGATTAGCATGACAATTCTGTTCTATCAGAACCAGTAGCAGCCTGTTGTGAACTTTGTTCGCAGATCTTGATAAGATTTGTCTCCTGTTATGAAATGCATTATGTAGTATACCCAATGGATGTAAATTCTGTTATATTAAAATGAAGAACTGATACTAGCAGTCATCTTTGTTTTAAATTATTTTGAAAAGTGTCTTTTAGATTGTCGGAATATTTCTTTAGTTTTCTTTGCTCAGCTGAAATAGATAATATATATGAATGACATTTTTAAAACGTCCCCTCAGTTGGCACTCTAAAGATCTGGCATCAGGAGTTAAACATGCCACACTGTACTTTTATATGAATGATACAGGTATAAGTGAAAGAATGTTACAGAACCCCCACGTTAAAGTTCTGACCTTGCTGTATTCCTTTACTTCATCGACATATGCAAAGATTTGTTTCTTCTTTAGTTTAGAGACTGAAGCTTGTTGGTTTAGAAGAAGAAAGAACAGGAGAAGGAAAATTCTTTAATAAAAAGCTTTGTGGGAAAGAATAATACTTTAAATAAATAGGTGTCATCATCAGAAAGAAAAGAAAAAAAAAAAACACCAAAACCCACAACTCAAAAAGGCAAACAACTCAGAAATAGAAAAAGAAAACAGCAAACCTTAAAACAAAAAGGAGTTGAACCATGGAGATATAACACAACAAATGCATTACTTTTGAGTGTACATAGAAGAAAGCGGCCTGGTGTAAGATATATGTGAGATACCATATCTCTTCTAGTTGTTAAGTTATCAATGCTTTCTTAAGACATCTGCTGAATATCCTGCTTTCTTAAGCTCAGCTCCAAGATGGATAACAGACCACAGAGCCTTCCAAGAAGTTCCACAGGTAGGTGATGGGCAAGAAACAGAAGGATAAGACAGAAATATTTTTACTACTCTTTCCTTATTTCTCTGTGGTGTGGTGTTTTTTGTTTGTGGTGTGGTGCTTTTTTTTTCTTTTTTCTCATTTGTGTGTTGTTGTATGTCATCCAGTTTCCTCATTTTAATAGAGTTTGACCATCATAACGCATACAAAACACATCTGTGATCCTTTCTGCTTATTTCATTGGGGCTTGGACTAATCCTGTGCTGGTAGATTAGGTGAAATACCTACTCAGTTCCTGCAGATACAAAAGTTTGAAATCCCTTGTATGTTTAATAAATCCAAGTGAAGAATTCCTGCAACTGCTCTTGTCAAGTTTGTCTCTCTGTTATCTAAATTATAATGTAGGCAAAGCAATGTAACATAGGCTTTTGCTTCAGGTCTGACCATGGAAATGTCTAAGGCTAGGTTTTTCAGAAGCAATTTAAGGGAATTAAGGACACAAATCCAAGAGAAATTGAAATCCAGATCCAATTGATCTATTGTCTCTCTTACACTTCTTTTTGAAATCTTTCTCTCATTATTCTTTGCCGACCTATTTTATTCAGACTGAACTCTGCAGTCCTTACTCAGTGAAAACCTCCACTACTGCTAGAATGTCAAGGCATCATGACAATCAGTTTACTGATTCAGTAATAGAAAAATCTGAGCACCTAGCAATGTTTTCTCATCACTAGGGTCATTATATCAAAATCAAAGGGAAACTAAAAAGAAAGGAATGTTAACCATTTGTCTGTCATAAACAAGACCTATTTTTCAGTACTTGAATTATAATTCTATATTTTGTCTCAGTGTCTGAGAATGTGGGATCAGTCCCAATGTGTGGTGGATTCCCAGACATTTCTGCACCTGGCCTCTTGGCACCATGTCAAAAAGTGACAGGGCAAATCATAAAACTCAGACATGAGACACATAAAACAGAGAACCTAATAGATTTGATAACACTCAATGATCATTTGAAAATCTCTCCTGAAAATCCACACTGGAATTCTCGCTCTCAGCAGTGAAGTTGCTGAAGAAAAACTTGAACTCAGAATTTTCTCTGAGCGATGTCGCTTTAAGTGCAGTCATGAAAGATAGAGAATGGCATGAAAGACAGAGAAATATCTGGATCTAAGGGTCTGTGTCCTGCAGGAGCGCTGAATGTGTCCTGCTGCTGTTACCACCTGTGAACAAGATACGACATGGGCTGGCTACAGGTAGCTGTGTCTCATTTGTTAACATTTACTCCCCTGCCTTGGTGAAAAAAATGAGGCAATTTCCTCAGTACTTTTGTATCTTTAAAGATTGCTTAAGGGAATCTCAAATCTTGCGTTGTCATATTTTCTGGTCTGATTGTTACTTTTTTCACACATTCTTTTCAGGATACTCTTCTCGGGTTTCAAGCTAGCCTGTCTCTCTCAAAGCAAAGGTTGTTTTTTTTTGTTGTTTCTTCTGCTTTTATCTAAGATCACGCAATGTTTATCCTCTATTTAGCACCTGCATTTATTCCCCTGCAGCAACAATCACCTCATATCTACGACTCAAGCCTCTTAAAGAATAATATCACCTAAAATAAAAAAATTTAAAAGAAAAGTAGATCTTAAAAGCAAACAGTCTATGTTCAGGCCTGCCTTTCCTTAAGGTGTGTCTTCCTTTTTACAAGACAATGCTCAATATGATTTAAATCTACCCAGAAAATCTCTCATTATGAAGTGAGTTGCTTCCCTGCTTGACAATCCCAGAATTCCTCCCTATTAAGCTAAGAAAATACTATCATGAAGGAAAATCTTGCAGCACTATGAACTTCAGCTTCATCTGGCAACATAGGAAATTCCGTGAACGCTGAAGAGATTGGAGATAAGATTGTTTAATTCATGATGTACAGAATGATAGGAAAAGGTCTCCTGAACAAAACAGTTTGTTCTAAGTTTTCATATCTACATTAGACACATTTCAAGATTCGAGTTTGGTTGGGTTTGACTTTGGTGTTTTTTAACCAAATACCAATTAGTGGCATTAGAGACATGTATCTTCTTAAAAGGACACCAGTTCATGCTCCATAAGGTCTGTTCAGAATATAAAACAGACCACGGTAAGTGAGCGTACTTAGAGATCGCACTCAAAGTCATGTTTCTGATCTAAGAAGAAGAGGGAATATGGATTATGAAATGATCCAGGCAGACATTGCCAAATCTGACAGCAGAACTGCGTCATGAATGCAAGGGGAGATGAACTGCAAACTGGGTGCTGCTGCAGAAAAGCAGAGAAGGTCTGAAAGCATTGAGAAATGAGATCCAACACTGTACGTATGTCAGAATTTGTACTCTATTGCTATCGTGCTCCAAGACAATGAAAGATAAGCTTTAAGGAGAATTTTTCATAGTGTTCTCCTTGTCCCAGTTCACCATCACTACTATCAGAATTAACCTTAAGTGGCTGGAAGCTTCTGAACATCTCTCTCCTTGCAAATCAGTCTGAAGCACTAAAGAGGGAGACACCCACTCCCCAAAAGAGAAAATAAGGTTATGAACATAGAGGCATTTGTGTGTATTCAGGGAAATGAATGCCCTTTAAAATGAAAAATGGGTGAATGCTGTTAATAAATGATGACATGAGATATGTTTTATTTATATATAGCTGTATAACTAGATTAGGATAAATATCATGATGGACTGTGAGAAAGTGAAAAAGAAAAATCAAGTCAAGCTAGTGGCAGAAATAATTATAGGAGAAGATGAGAAAGTACACTGTACACGGACCCTCACCATTTTGTAGTGAGTAAAATGCAAAAAGTACAATTGAACAAAAGCAAAGATCAGTAGCCTGAATGCTGTAAGTAGATCACCTTTCATTAGGTGAGAACTCCAGTTTCAAGAAGCAGCCTACTTCTGCTATGGATCAAAGGATGAAAGGCTGGTATCAATATTATTCTGTAAATTATCTATGTGTGTTGTCAGTCTCTTTTGAGTGCTCTTTTGCTATGGTGAGAGGAATACTCCTTTGTTCATGTTGAAGTAAAATGTTAACAATTACTGAGGCATAAAAGAGAAAAAATTTAATGCCAGTAAAAGAGTTAGATATTGGAACATTTAGTGTAATATTTCACACTATAGGAAAGGTAACATTCAGATAAGCCAATTCAAAATAAAATAAAATAAAAAAGACCACAAACCAGACTAAAAATAACAAGCAAGATTGACCGGGACAATGAGATGTGGAAGGAAATTAAAATGAGAGGGAAATAGCAAACTTATACAATAGCAAACCTATACAACCCCTCTGCATAGCTGCCAGAAGTGTCTGAACCAGCCTTACAGCAGACATAAAAAATCATATGAACAAAAGGACTAGTGCCTGAGTTACCTGAAATTTTAAAAGGAAGGAAATAAAACACCTTATAGGGGGAAACGGTTTAATTTTTTAAGGCATTGGAAAGTATTTATGACTTTTATTTTTCCTGCATGATCTTTTGGAAAGAGATGACTGTGTAAGCTACTCATTCTTCACTCTCTCTTTTGTTCTCTCACTATTTACTGCCTTTGTGGAGCTTTTTAGCTACGTTTTTATGTCTCATAAGTTTTAAGAAGCTTCCCATTCCCAAAACAGTGAGTAAGGCTGGCAGTTGGGCCTTCATCTCCAAGGGGATCCCACAGGATGATCAATGGCCAAGCTGCACTTTTAGATTTTGAGGACTGTTAATGTGAATAACTTTCTAGAAGGGATTCCTAACAGTAGTAGTGCTTTGCTATCTGTTCATTTTTGAAGGTTTGGGGTTAAAGACTAGCTTGTCCAAGAAACAAAAGCATTGTCTTATTTATCATTGACTACTTTTTAAATTATTTTTTCAGAAAGAGCCCTGTAAATTGTAAGCAGCACATTAAAATCACAACTCTGTAAAATGCAGTGGCAGTTTGTCACTGATTTCAGAGACACCAGAGCTGTAATTTTGAGGTTACTGCCTGAAAATAGGCATGGATGTACATGCTTATGAATGTGTGACTGAGGAAGATTAAATCTTTTCTTCTAGTTTAATAACTCATTGCTGACTCCTAATCTTTTTCCTCACTTATTTTTTAAGATCGTTCATAATGCACGGCTTAATGAAACATTTGCTTTGTCCCAGGAGACGGACAACTATTCATACAAACAGACATACTTGTGACACTGTAGTAAAAAGCATTTTATACAGATATGCAAACTACATCTTCTATACATCACTACTTGTTAGTGTAATGTCAGCTACATTGTTGTTGTGAAATTCATTTCTAATATTTACAATATATAATATATTTCCATAAATCTGGAGGATCAAAGATGTTTTAAATTAACCTTCCAAAGTTCATTCTTGCAAAGAATTTGTATCATAGCAAAGAACTCCAAAAGAATTTCTCCCTTGAATGATTGGCTTAATGATTAAATTTCTTAATAAAAATAATCTGAAAATTCATAACTTACAGATTTGATGGAATATATTTTCCTTGTCTTGATATTTACATTTATTGATAATAATGTATCTTTAATATATGCATGTGTAAAAATTATGAAAACCTACATTGTATAAATTTTTTATATATATATACACACACATATAGTTGTATTTTAGGGAAATATGTTTCTTAGTTTTTCAGTTTACCACTAGGAAAATCTAAACAATTTTAGAACACTTGATCTTTGTATTGTTATCTGTCACATTAAGCTGAAACGTTTTGTGTTATGTTACTTGAAGAAATTTGTCCATTTATGTTGCATGTGATAGATGCAGTAAAAGTTAGTATCATTAAATGAAATTAATTTTCTTATTTGCTCAGACTTCTGAGGAAAGTCCCATCAGTAAACCAGCATTTGAAAAGACTAAGCAATACCACAATTAAAAGTAAAATAGATATAGCATGGAAGAGAGAGGCAGAATGATCAAAGCTAACGTTGCTACAGTATTGGGATTTCACCTGATAGTATTTAGTTGCCTTTACCTGTGTCAATATTGTCCTGAGAGACTGCAACCTCTTAGGTTACAGACTCCCCCTGCCCCTCACTGTTCCTTTGTCAGATAAAGATAAGAATATTGTCCTCTCCATTAGCTCTGGTTAGATATTTCTACCATATTGATTGCTTCTATGAAATCTGAGAACTTACGAAGAGCTATTACTTAAGATACATTGAAATTTCTATTGATACAATATAGTATTATCTTTTTATTACTTGTTATTTGAGGATAAACTATCAGCACTCTACCTGATTTTACAGAGTAGCAGTATATTTGGCCTTTTCAGTCCTCCTCTGACTGTGAATCCAGGCAGAAGAGGGGAAGCTGCAACATGAAAAAAAAATGTAATTCTCTAATTTCCTTATCTGCTGGCCAAAACCGGCACAAGGGGGAACAACATTGAATGAGATTATACTCTCTTTGCAGGTATCTTCAGGGAGAAACAATTAAAACTAGATCTTGGCATAACTTTACAGAGCTGGCCAGTAAAACATTGCGGTGAAATTTTTCTCTGAAGTAAAATCCTGTGCTTATTTTTTCCATGAACTTAGCATGTGGCTTCCACTTAAAAGTCCCATTTCACAAATCTAAACGGCAGTTGCCCTAGAGTTTGAACGGTGCAAAAAGATGTCTCCTTTAACACCAGCCATTCTGTCATATCACATTAGGGACTTCTAAATTCAACTGTGCCAACACACTGCTCCAGAAGATACAACATCAGATGACTGGACAGATAAAACATCAAAGCCAACTACACCAACTAGTTACCTGCTGCCAATCTAGTGTTCGGGCTTTGTGAGTCTGCAGCTGAAACCCTGCTAGAGCCAGAGAGAAGACAGCTGGAAGTCTCTTGGCACTTCACTGCCCACTAATTTCAACATGTCTGCCAGACACTGCTGGAAGTCAGCTACTGCAGGAGTTTTTAGAGAGTATTAGAGTTAATAAAAGGAATATTTTTCAATATCTATATCCACAAAACAGAATAAGCTTTTACTTTTTAAAAAGATCGTTGTTTATGAAGTTACTGTTTCTTAAAAGGGGACAAATGTCAGTCACAGAAACCAAAGGTCTCTACCTCTTCATTAGGCATGGCACAACAGCAATGTGAGCTTCCCACCTTTAATTTCCTGTCATTACCTACCACAATTATATTCTGTGGTCTAGATAAAAGTATTCCTGGAAATGTAAGAGATGTACCATTGCCTGATAATCGGTTCCAATGCTTTATGTGCAAAGTCTTGTCAGTTCAACAGTTCCATACTCTCTGAACATGCTTTGGTCTCACTTGTTTTGAAATACAAAGCAGAAAAGAGCATTTTAGGTCATCATGTTCATTGCCCCACTGTCAGAGGCACCATGTCACACAACCATCTCTTTAAATTTGCCAGCTCTCAAAGGCCAGGTTGGCTTACTTGTCCTTACTGGACTTATGGAATGTCTACCCAAAATCTACACTTTACTGACGTTTCGGAATATTCTCATCCTTATCCCATTGCTGCCCAGTGTATATCCATTCATTCCTATGCCAGCCTGGCCTCTCTCCTGTTTATCTTTTATGTACTTTACATGGGACAGTTCCATCACCTTGCATCCTTTGACAGACCAACCAAATTGAGATTTTCAGTTCTTCCTTGTGAAATAAATTTTTTTCTGGTAATCTTATATTTTATTCTGTTCAAGTCTTGCATAATCTTTAGTGTAGCTTCTGACAAATTGCTAGGAATGGGAACTCTTGGCAGGTACTTTTATTATTGTTATGTCAATATCTATACAAGTATCTATTCAAAGGGAAAACCACAACCATGTCCTATTTTACGAGCACAAAGAAGGACATAACTTATATGAGAACCTGCCAGACTTGAAGACATTGGCAAACACTCCACACATTATTATTGGAAGGACAATGAATGTGGATGAAGATTCCTGAACAGATCAGTTGGATGATTTGTTGTCTGTGTTTGAAGAAGCCTGTGTTTGCACTTCTTTCATAATGAGTTGGAATAGATCTTCTCTAACAGCATCTAAAGTTTAATAGGTTTCATAAATACTGTAGGGAAAAACAACCAAACAACAAGAAAAGTAACCAAAAATAAAAATAGAATTACGGAGCCTTCCTGACTCTACTGTTTTTAACGAAACTATCCTGAGCATTTTGATACGGCCTTTTCCCAAAGAGTCACTTGACAGAAAGAAAATGTTTTACAGCAAGGATTGTCTACTAAACAACCTAATCAAAATATTATTAAACAATTACACTGCAGTAGGCTGTTTAATTAAGTGTTTTCAGTGCAGTTTGAACGTTAATAGCAACAGTGTTAAGCTGCTTTGTGCTCTGTGTATCAAACAGCCTGCAGTAATGTGAGCTGACTAACAGCCAAATAAAATCTTGAAGCGTCTTTGACAGACAATATACTTGTGCCAGTCTAAATCTTGTCTTGCATTATTATTGAGCATGGAAATGACAAAAAGGAATGTCAAGAGCTTCTATATAGTGTATATCATAGTTAGCTCCATGATAACAGGGGCCTCCTGCATTCTTCCTCACGGCTGTCCCATGCTCTAACAGGGATTAGAATCTGAGCAGGAATTTGAAGCTGTATGTTCTGTAGTTGTGGAAAGAAATTTAGATTTCTGTTCAGATTCAGACACTCTCCTGGGCCGTAGCTAAGGGATGCTGCATCAGCATGTAATTTACAGATAGCCACCAGATCCCAAAGGTTCAATCGGCTTTAAAAGAAGAGAGAAACACTCAAGAGAATGAGGAAATGGCCTGTTTGAATCTTTGCTGACTAAAACTTTTCTAAAGCTCAGTATCTCTGAGATTTTTGCTTGTTTTAGCAAGAAGCCAACAATAGGATATCCAGCCAATCTTAAACATAGAAATAGGCAGAGTGTTTCAAGAGTTCATGCCCAAAGCAATAATCTAAATTTCATTAAGGAGATCTATTCTTACTGAATATCAACAAAGAAGGAAATTGATAGGGTGTGAAAACACAGAGCCAAATTTAGATTCAAATCTGGACTTCCCAGGGACAGGTTACATTACCATTGACATAAGTGGGAGGAAAAAAAGGTGAATAATGTGAAAATTTGTGACATTGCAATAATCTTTTGTATTCATCCCAACTACAGATTAATTGCTCATGAGCTATGGTGAATCATCTTTAAAGATGATGTGATGTTACCATAAGCTCCACCCTAAGGCAGAATTGCCCCGAAAGAGACAATGTCTATACTTCAACTTATTTCAGTCGAAAGTCTACATCTTCTCAAACTGCCAATAGAAGTGTCTTTAGGCCGAGATGCAGGACTTTGCACTGAAGCATCTAAGCTGAGGACATTCTTCCTCTTCCTGTAAATCTGCTGCACATGGTGGGGGAAGAAACATCTTTTCACTGGTTGAAACAGTAAATATCTAGGGACTACCACCATAAAATGGCTGGGATATTGCCTTCAAATTGGACTCGTGTCTATATGAGTCCATAGATGAAGTCAACTTTGTGGGTATTTCACAGTGGCATCACCCAGCAATGAACAACTCTTGTCATCCACCTCACGTTTAAGGAGAGGCTGAGCTCCAGTGTTCATTTCTTTTAGTCCCAATCAATTCTACCTCTGCCTCAGTGTTTCTGTAGTTGCCCTTTTCCAGAAATGTGTGTGGGCTTTCATGATTGTATCACAGTCACGGCAAGACTGGAGCTGTTGATGTTAAGATGTGTGTAACAAGCCCTGTTACTATGGTAAAGTATAATGTAATTTTACAGTCATAAATGTTGCATAGCACAGAACTTACTGTACTGTGGAGAGAGGAGCAAGTTGCATTGCAGATGTAAGAGTGCAAAAAAAGTTAGTGAGCTCTACATCAGTTACACAGCTGACTGTGAACTTACCCTGCAGCAGCTTGTTCAGTTTCTTACAATGCCTAATAATTTTGCTTCTAAAGAAAAAAAAAAAAAAAAAAAGTTTAATCTGAATTCTCCAGAAATGTGGGAGAAATCTCTAGGCTGAAGCATTTTTTCTTAATAGCTACTGAAGCGAACAAATTTGGAACAATGTTTGGTCTCTCTTTTCCAACTTAGCAACAGAACGCACCGATTACAGTAATTCTCTCTTCTAAACAACTTCTTCTTCCACTTCCAAAAATATCTTTTTTCCACCCATCATCAAAGTGTTTCCTAATAGCAGAAAGAGAGCCCTAAAGGGGTGGTTGCCATGAGATAATTGGATGACATACTCCTGAGATCTGAAGTGTCGGAGGCATGGCTTAGCTATGCTTTGCCTCACAACACCTCAGGGATGTGATATAGGCAATTGAAATTTCTGTTTCCACTTACGCCTCATTGCCTCAGCATGCCATATCGCTCTCATGCAAACCTTGATGGCACTTCTGTGTCTAATATAGTCTATGCTTATGGGTTCTGCAACACAACAATTTCAACAGCAGTAGCTATAGCATGACACCACAATATTAGATCTGGCCCCCCAAAAACCAAAATACATGGGTTTTCATTAGCAGATGTGGGCTTGTGAAAAAAAACCAAAACCCAAAAAATAATCATTTTATGGGAAGATAGTATCCATAAAGGAAACTACCAAGCTATTTATAAGCTCTTCTGATCATGCCTGTTGGAGGAGTTCCACTATCATATAAATATTTAAATACTGATTTGGGTTGCAAAAAAGTGTGACTGGATTTGGGAGTTCCAGGTTCGAAGAATCATAGAATGGTTAGGTTTGGAAGGGACTTTAAAGATCATGCTCTCCATGTCTCTGCTTCTGTAACTAGGGGACTGTGAAAGAGGTAGCCATACCTGAATCCACTGCAAGGTCAGACTGGGACTTTAGGTCTGACCACAGCTTTGGACTTTTTTGCACTACTTTAGGCACTTGTCAGCTCTTCCAGCAGTTCTGGAAATGTCCAGAGCCTTAGCACAAATCACAGGATAATCTTGTGAAAATATTTTCTCATCACAAATCATGTAAGAGGTTAGAAGTATCATGAAGGCAGTGGTGCAAACACATTAGTTAACAACAATTAAGACTGAAACAGAGAATTTAATTAAAAGAGATGAAAATAAAATTTTGCATGGGGGCCAAACCCCCGTAATATCTGGATCCACACAGCCTTGATATTTTATGAAGAAGATATTGAAGAGAAAGAAATAGGAGACCAAGATTTTTCTTCTTTTTTTTTTTTTTTTTCTATAAGAATTGATTTTAAAACAAAAACAATCAAAATGAGGAAGAAAACAGCTCTCTGTTTCTATTATTTCAGTTTTTCAAACCTCTAGGGCATGGGCAGTCAAATATTCACCTCCAGTAAGGTGATTTAATTACCTTTTACACAAAAATGAAAACAAGAAAATAATAAAAGAAAATATTTTACAGATGACTCTACAAAGACATTATAAAATATTCCAGATTGATATTTCCCTAGAAATTTCATGTAATGATCTCTAATGGGAAAGTTCCTGGCTGATAATGCGTTTCATATTTTTACTTCCCCCCCTGCCCCCTTCACAGCTGATCTGCTCAGCGTTTTTGTGGTTTCCCAACTGAAATTGTGATTATAGGCTAAGCACTGCCTTTCAGAGTGCCATTGGCAATGTCTTTAAATTACTAGGCACGAAAGCACAGAGCTCTGTGAAACGCCTGAAATCTGAGACCACTCAAACTAATTTTTCTTCCTCAAGTACTGATATTACTGAAGTCAGATGGTCCCAAGTACGGCACAGTTTATCCTAACACCTCCACTTTGGTAGCATTTCAGCACACAACAAGCATTTTTCTTCTTTCAGTTAATTGCTCTGATTTCTTAGTGCACACCCTTAAGAGAAAAAGAAACCAAGGGTGACTTCATGAATTGATGTAGTTAGAAAGTAGAATTTGTTTCTTAAACATTGCCTGCCTTGCTATGACTAATTAAAACACAAAAGCAGACACATCACAAACATTCTCAGCACTGTTAAAAAACCCACAGTGTGCGGTAAAACTGTGAGTAGGTAATGTTACAGAACATCAGGATGATACCACAATTTTTCTTAAGACCAGTGTCTTGGGTTTTCATTGTTTTGGTTTTTTTTCAGATTTTTTTTCAGTCAGAAATAAAACTTGACATAGCTTTGTGTCTAGTTGAAAGAATTAAGTCCTTCCAGTAATGAGAGGAGCATGAGCTATACCACTTACACCTCTATATTTATACTTTTAAAATATTTACTTGTAGAAATATTTACATACCAGAGATCTTCAGGTATGTAGGATGTACTCACATTTATCTGTCTACTCAATATCTACCTTCCAACACAGCTGTGGCAAAGACTCTGCCATTTAAAGACTTGTGATAACAGCCCTCTAACTACAGGTGAAGCTCTACTCATCAATTACAGCCCCAGCCTGGGGAAATGGTGCATTTCTTCACCTGATATTTCAATTTGCTTGGGGTGGTTGCCAGGCAACAAAGGCTGTACTGTGAGGGTTGTATGTTACGTATTTGCTGCTGTCACACTTCATCATTTGCTACTGTGTTGTAAATGAGCAAAGGGTGAGGACCCAAATGAGGACATTTTCTTTCAAGCCGAGTATGTTTCGAAGACCACATCACACCTTAGCAAGAAATGAGGTGGGCAGCAATGTTATTGAAACGGGTATCACACAACCTAATTCCTACCACATTTAATATCTTCATGTTCTAGAAATCGAGTCTTCACTTGAACGGTTCATGTTGTATCTTTTAATGGTAAAAAAGTACTCAAGATTCTATCAAACACACCTAGAAATTATGCTACTCTGACATCATTCAATGACTGGTCAACAACACGACATTAAATAACAAATATCTGAATAACTATTCTGGCATTTGTTTGTACAACAATCAACATTCAAGTTCTGAACTGCTAAAAAGAAATATTTCCAGCCTCAGAAGAGAGATTTTTCCACTGACCAGAATGGTCACTTAACTGACAGAACCAGAACTGGAAGGTTAGTGTATGACTTGGTTTCTGCTCTATATTAATTAAGAATATTAAAATACTGATAAGAAATCTACCTCATAAGCCAACCTCAAGTTTGACTGTGTTGGAATTGCTCACACAGAGCATTCAATTTATGAAGTGGTAAAGCAGGTGTCGTACTGAAGACCCTTCTATTCTTCCTGGAGAACGAGCAAGTCACCAGCCTTGAATATCTTCCATCTTTTTTATTCAGATATTGCTTTTGTAACCTGCACAATGAATTTATAGACCTCCAATAGCTAACACAGATACCTTAATGAATTTATGGATTTTCCTTCTCAGTTGGCTCTGGAATCCCTGAGACTATTAATCTTATATGATTTCAATGTCCATGTTGACAACGTAGAAGATATGTTTGCTTTCACTCTCATCTTTCACTTTATAGGAAAAATCATGTGTTTATTAAGCTTGTCTATTATCCCTCTGATAACTCATGACTGCAAGATTTACTTGTCTTCTCTTCATGCTCATCATTTGAATGAAAGACAGTTCTTCACTCTTGCCAGTTATATGGTAGCATTTGCAATAGTTCTGTCTAGTTTAATGTTACAAGCTATGACACCATACTAGCTTTTTCTATTTAATTTCTGCCATCCTCTGTTTTCTATATCTGTTCAAGCTCAGTAAATGCAAGAAATAGTCTTGACAGTGTCTTTCATGTCAAATCATGCTATATTTCTTGCCTTTGAAAGAAGTTTTTAGATGTTTTTATTAGCTTGCAATTTTCTATTTTTTTTCTAAATTTTTAGGATTTCTGTAGTATTTATCAGTTATTTCTATTCCATTAGCCTTCTTTTTTCTTCATATCTTGTGTCATTAATATTGTCTGTACTTGGATTGCTTTTAGTCTCTGTCTCCAGTATATTTTAATTCATGAGATTATTTTCTTCATATCTTAATATTCACATTTTCAATTATTTTATCCACACAGTTATTTATTTTAAGTTTCCTGGATTTAATTTCCTCAACACACATATTATTTTTATGTCTCTACTGATCTCTGGAAATGACCAGTTTTTAATAATGTATGCTTGTGTTATCATGGACTTTCTTTGCACCTACTAGCCCTGAACAGTGTTACCTGCGTTTACCATAGACTTGGGGGAAGGGAGGAATTGCACCCAGTTAGCAGAAAAATGAACAGGACACAAAGCGGAAACTGCAAAATCTGGTGCAAAATTAAAGTGCAGGATCAGACTTTTAGTTCTTCAAAGTCTGAACTGTTTAGGTGATGTTCATTGCTCAACTTCATCTTCAGAAACTAAGGTACAAAAATATCCTATAAATCCTCCTTAGAGAAAAATAGTGTCCCAGGCACATCTTTAGATCTAAGCACATGACTCAGGAGCTACTGTCACATTTCACAAAAGCCACTGAAATAAGAAACATTCTTAGCAACCTTCCTCTGATGAACATTTCATGCAGTTGGTAAGGAATACTCATGGGTCTTGGGTTTGGTTACCTTTGGTGCTACACAGCAGTAATCAAGGGAAGAAGGACACCCACTGAGGATGGTTTTCAAGCTCCGTTTTCTTGAAATTCTTTGACAAGATCCTTGTCAGTGTGACGAGATAATCTACTTTTAGCCACTCTCCAAACTCCTGTTTGTTTGAAAGGAATATTTACTCACGTTTTCCTATATGCTGGGAAGATTTTTTATTGTTGGTCTCCTCTCTTGAGAAGGGTTTAGTTTTCTTCTGATGATGTCCCTGAATTGGCACATACATTTTGTCTTTTCTAAAGCTGTAATTTTTTCCTTCCTTAGGGACTGAGAAGCTATCATATTAAAAAATCCTGTTGAAAAAGCACCCATGGTCGTTGCATTGTTTATTTGTGTAATGGAAAAAATAAAAGTGGTACAGAAAGAAAGGATTTTTTGGCATTGGTTAGTGATGTCTGACAAATGTTTTGTGTCACAGCAGCTTTTTTGTCCCTGTTAGTGTCTTTGAGAGTTTTATCATTTAGTGTTATGAGAGTCGCATGGGGCCTGAATTTAAAGAGCAGTAGTAATAGGTGCGTTTTACAGGTGGGGAAAATGAAGTATGGAGTCATGAAGAGGCTTCTTCAAAGTTAATGGCAACACTGAGAAATGAACAAAGATTCTCTTTCCTAACCTGAGAATCTTAGCCTCCTCCTCTGAAGTGCTTCATTTTACAAGTAGACCTTGGTGACCGTTGCTAACAACATTAATTCACACATAAAACACTTATCCTCCATTCTCCCTTTCTGACTGCCATAAGTAAACAATTTTCAGAAACAGATAAAAAAAAATGCTTTGACTGTTTCTATGTAAATAAACTAATGCTAAACAGAACCCTCAAAATAAATTTTATGGCAGGTTTTGTTGTTTTGTTGTTTTTTGTTTTGTTTTGTTTTTTAACTCTTTTTTTTTTCTTTCTCCTAGAACAATAAGTAGTGATTTTAGGGTTGTCAGGATAAGTAGCATTCCCAATCAGATTTCAACTTCTGTTTAGGCACAGCCCAGACAGATCATAGACTAGGACTCTTTCTCAGCATGTTGCTTGTTTGGGCCAGCCCTGTACTAAACTTTATGCTTTATGAAAAAAAAAAACCAAAAAGAAACAAAACCCCCAAAAATCAGACAATGGAGAAAAACTCTTTTCAGAAGTGGTAAACTATATAGGAACAACAGACACAAAGAACAACTTGAAAACATCAGACAGAGAGGTCTCTGGAGCAGAGTGAGAGGGAGAAGGTGCAGCACTGGAAAAGGTTGTTCAGACGGGTTGGAGAATCTCCATTCTTGGATTTTTTCAAGACTGAGGTAAACAAAATTATGGCTGACCTGATCTGCTGCTAATGTTAGTCCCTGTTTTGTTGTGCTGGATGACTATCCACCTATTTGTAGGTAAATCAGTAAAATTCTTATTCCAAAATATGGAGGACAACACTGGAAGCAGTCTGGGAAAAGTGCATTTGTTAAGTCTATGCACTTCTATTTATGTATACCCTATCATGGGTCTTAAATTTGTCTTGCATGATGGAAAGATGAAGGGATATAATTTGAATTCCTTATAGCTACAACAGCCTCTATGATAATTATTTTGCTAATAATGAAATTCTGGAAGAGTACTCACATTCACCAGAACTGCTTTTGTTCCAGCAGTTCACTCTTGTGATTTTCCCTGCTATTTTTCTATTCTATTAAACTTTTCTCTTAGCTATGTACTTTTAATAGGGCTTTAAAAGCTCACATTAAAGAATAAAACTTGTAAATGTCAGGAAACATACAAACTTTAGGGGACTTGTTTCTCTATTTTAAAATGCTGCCAAGAAGCTATATAGGTATAGACATACTCATGCGTGGTCTCCTAAAGGTAAGAATAACTGCTTTTCATTCAGTAGAGGAAATACCTTCTGTTTGTGATTTTCCTGTTATTGCTGTGGATAAAAGAAGTAATCCAGATTCTTTTGCATTGAATTTAACAAAACAGTGATCGTTGCACTTTTAACATACCTGTGTAATCATCTGAGTAACAGCATGGTGCACAATTGTTTCCTCTGAACGCACTTCATAGGCAACTGCATTTGGATTTAAAAGTTTTATTAATGACTCACTGCAAAATAAGGATCCTTAGACCTCTACCTGCCTCATCCTAGTTATAAATCTCATTCCCACAAAGTTCCAGTAACCCAGAATTTACTAGTATCCACAATACACCTTTCAGCCAAGAGTATAAAGACTACTGCTGCCACTTTTTTAATAACACAGGCAGTTCTAGAAATACAGTGCGAAAAAAGAAGCAAGATTTTAGATAATGTGAAATCTGTCCTTACACAGGTCAAGTATTTGTGAGGGATGGTGATTTTTGGACTTCAGCATTTCCACAGTCTGAGATTTCTTTCACTCTTCCTAACATCCATCACATGGTCATGTTATACTAGCCATGGCACAACCATCCAGACAGGCCCAAAAGTTTATCATCTTGTATTTCTTTTCATGGGCAAACACCTTGAAAAAGCAAATGTGTAAAAAACCAATTTAGCTGAGAACAGATGGATACTTCCATGATTTTTGATGTCAAAGTCTTGAAAAAGGCTCAAACTTGGCATGTCAGACTGAAATAACTAGAATTATTCTCTCATATAAAAGAAGAAATGCTATGTTATGAATTGTTAGTTGATATCTAATTAACTTCACTTGACTATAGCATGTAATAGTAAAAGCCTTATGAAAGTGCCCTATATATTTTTATTGACACAATTGTCGTGCTTATAATTACAAATTAAAAAGTTACAATTAAAAGTCTGAAGGAAGGTTTAAAAATTTTCACTTATACAAAATAATATTGTAATAAATTTTGTGTATTATAAGAGTCATTTGTCTCTATAAAAAACTCTTTGTTTTATCCCTATTCAATTCTGTAGGATATTCCACTAACTGTAGATGTACTTTGCAGTGTATATATACTTTGCAGTATTCTTAAAGAATACCTTTTAAATGTCTAATCTGTATTCATTTACTATGCAACTGACTCACTAAAGTTAATTAATTAACTGCATTGAATCTGAAGCACTGAAAAGTACGGTCTCATAAGGTCAAAACCAGGTTGTAATTAAAAAAAAAAAAAAAAAGATTCTAACAGTCCATAAGGTGTTTTCAAAGTAAGTAAAATAGTTTTCTGAGTTCTGCAGTATTTGCTGCTTCTTTTTTTTTTTTTTCTGCTGCAGTACTGTGGTGGCAGTTATTGGCAGAACCACAACTTGATTTGATTTTGATTAACAAAAATTAATGCTCATCTGCCATCACACTGTCCTGCTGAGATGTTTTCTTTCACTGGTCCAACTATTTGTCATACGCTTGGCTGTATAGCTTCCATCACTTTTTAAATTATTTTGTTTAATGCAATTGCAAGATCGTTAATAATTAAAAGAGAAAGATTAATAAATAAATAGCATGGGATACAATTTAGCTGAGTGGGAGATTTCATCAGCTGTGAGTCAACATTTACCACTGTCAAAACATATTCATGACTTTGATGGAAAAAGACCAGCAACTGAATTTGGTCCCAGAGCATAGGAAAGAAAAAGAAATTTAGGGCTTCCTGAGCACATGCAGTTTTGGCTAAAAATAAACAAAAATCCTTCACGTTCCTATGTTTTAAAACAAAAGAGTGTTGTGTCTCACATACTCATGCTTCAAGATTACAGCCAGACAACTAGACATTCAGTTTTCTCAACTGTGAATCAAACAATGTAAAAATGAAATTTTTTTCCACTCATAAACATATTACTTTTCAGCTGTTTTTACCTTGTTGGTTATAAATCTTTCTATTAAAAAAACATGTTGCGTGCATTGCACAGGCTTATCACAGTGTGCAGAATAAATGGGATATACCCCATCTTAATCCTTGCATGAAGACTTTTTCTTCTTTTTATTTTCTTTTTTAACTCAGCAAACAATACATTCTTCAGTGTTCAGCAGGTGATAAATCAACTTCAGTTTCCACAAAGGACATTTATCAGTATGAACCACATGAATGATACTTAAAGAGCCTTCAGTTTGTAACTACGTAGATTATCACAAAACATGTAATAAAAGGTTGTTTCTGAGAGACTGAGGACTAAAGGCAGGCAAACACTGTTTTGTTTCGCCCAGGTGGATAAATAAGCATTTCCTTAAATTTCATTTATGGGCTGTGAGTTGAATGAATTGCAACTCATTCAAAAGCCTGAACTTCACAGACACTCAGTTTTCTAGGACAAAGAATGTGTCTGTTTGTCATTATTTTTCATATCATATCTAGCATAATCATTTCTGGTGTAGGTCTTGAGCACTACAAGCAAACATGGTCATTCCATTTGATTCCATATAAGGCAAGGAGGATACATTACCCCCATCTACCATAACAGAAAAAAGAAAAATCATAACACTGAGTATCTTTCAACTAAATATGAATCAAATCCTCCTGCCCTGTAAGAACATTACTGCCTTGCTAATTTAAAGTGAGTTTAGATTTCAGGTTTTAAGCCTAGGAGACATACTTTTATCAAAACAGACTTCCTACATAGTACCGGGCACAGAGTTTCCCCAAGCAATGTTAGCATCAAGTTCAGTAACTTGTCCCTGAAATAGAACAAGATTGAATCACAGACCCCAGGTGAGAAAGTATGTGCCATATTCCTTTTAAAACTGTTAGAATCCTGACTGGCAACAATATGTCAAATTTTTGGCATTCCCACTCATTTCCATTTTTATTTGTCTAGCTTCTCGTTCAGCCATTGAATTCTCCTTACACCTTTTCAGGATTAGAAAACACGCTATCTCCTCAATCTAAGTATGATGTAAAAATCACCAACCTAGGTCAGTAATCTCAGAGTCGTTGCTGATGTAAGTAGGTGGAGCTTCTCTTAGCTTCATACAAGATGTGTCTTCCACACACACAGAGACTCCACTGATCATTCTTGGAACTGTCATACAATATCTCCAGAGAGAAAGACAGTTTCCTTATGATGGTCTCACTTATGCTAAATGACGACACTGTGTTCCGAGTAGAGGTAACGACAAATATTTTGAATTCTCACTGGAAAGAAAAGAGCTTGGCTGTCTCAGAAAAATGTACCCATGCAATTTGAACATGTCAATGGTTTTAAGTAAAATAACCATAGAATCATCTAGGTTGGAAAAGTTCCTCGGGATCACAGACTCCAACCATCTACTCTACTCAACAAAGTTCTCCCCTACACTACATCTAAAACACTTTTAAACATGTCCAGGGATGGTGACTCAACCACTATGATCATCCTTATTAGGGGTTAGATTGACAGTGCAGGATGTGACACCCTATTTTTAGCTATGTGTTAGGAACAGAAATTCTCAGTAAGCCACAGTGTCACTTCTGCCTGAGGAAACATGAAACCACAACCACTTATCAGAAGTTATGAGGTACACAGTCTGCGCATCTAAGAGGTGTTCTATGTTTTCTCTGTTGACACTGTTCTACGATTTATGAATATTTTAACATTCATTGGAGTAGTGTGGAAACCCAGATAAACTCTCTCTCAGTTCAGTGTCTGACAGCCTTGGAGGCTTCGATCATTTGTGCTCTGTCTCAGAAATAATTTAATTCCAATAACAAAGATTCAAGGAGACTTGTTTTAGAATAACATGTGGTTAGAAAACTCATTTGAGATGTGGGAGAAGCATTTTGTAATCTGCTTTCTGGTTGATTTAGAGTCAGCTCTTTCATGTAATGCAACCTAGGAACAGCATTTGCTGTTTTCACTGCCACATTAAACTGAGAGATTTGCCTTGAGCTTTTCATCTTTCAGTATCCCTAACTCTGTTTTCAACTTACCTCTTTCCAAACTATACTATCATTCACACTGGAAGACTGACCTTACAGCATTCATTGCTCCTAGAGATGTACCTTGATCTGATTTTGATTGACAAAGTATTGTACAGTTTCCAGGTAAAATTGCAAACATGTTATTAAAGCATGTAATAACTCATCACAGAAATCTACTTTGAGCTGTTTAAAGTAATGAATTTTGACAACTCAAAGTGGTTTATATATTATTTATACTATTTTAATAACAGTTTTGTTAGGAGTTGCCAAATACGGAAGACCAATAGGGGTGAGCCTGTCACAGCTCCACATTTGCTGATGTAGCAAATCTTTAGGTTTCACATATATTCCCATAGCTACTTGCAGTACACCATGGTGTCTGACATGCTCCTGGATGCCCCGAGAAGAGCCAGGTAAAGGACCCATTTCTCTAAGTCGTTGGGGTTGCACTGCTGTCCCTCTGCCATTGCAGCCGTGCCTCTGTGCATTCCCCTCTATATGGATTTTGGTTTTTAATCACACACACACACTGCCCTGGTGGATCAGGGCTGGTTTGCCCACCCTGTGGGTGGGATTCATTATGAGTTTCAGCTTGCACAAAGATCAATAATGGCTGCAGCACTTAGTAGCTCACAGCATGCAATACATCACTTATTTGACTCGGGTGTAACACAGAAGAGTGGGAAAGATGTTTTATAATCAGTTTAAGTTGTGTGTTTACACTGCAGCACATATGGGGGGGGAATGCACTCCACGGGATGTGGTGTGAGGTTTTGTCAAAGTGGGTAGCTGGGGAGAAGGGTCCAAAAGTAAAACAGAGAGCCAATTAAAGGGGAGACTTTCCTTAACCCAGATGTATTATTTCAGCTTGTTAAAAAATTTATTGGGTAGCCTTTAGGCTTAAGCTAGTATTCCAAAGAAAAGTGAATGTAATCCTGGGCAGTATGTCCTTTAATATCGCAAGTGCTGCTAACACCAAGGTATCCTTAACATGTTCATGCGTATCCACCCACTCCACTTCTTTCTATTTTTATTAAAAAGGAGTCAGGTCTTGTTGACTGAACTTGTTATCTGTTCAAGGAGTAACTTGTAAGCATATTTTGCTGCTGTTTATCAGCTTAAATGACAAAAACATGTTGATTATCAATAAGAAATAAATCAAGTCTTATTAAAAATGTAAACATAATTTTCTATTCTGTATATTCTTTTAAATGCATTCTATCAAAGCTTAGGTTTCCCATGTAAAAAGATCGACTTTGTGGAATATGAAGAAAGCGAAGAAGAAAAAAAAAAAGTTGCATCAGCCAGAATTTAAAATTCTGTTTGGATTTGTCAGCGTGACACACTGTTGGATTTAATTTACTACCAACTGCTTTATCAACTTCAGAAGCTGCCCTCTTGAATGAGCTAATTTAATCAATGTGGTGTCTGTATCATGAAAAATGCAGATTATTCAGGAAATACAGTCCACAGACTGCATGTGTATGGATGTGTATAGTCTACAGACAGCATGTACAGGGCAGAATAAAGTGGAGTCACAGTTGTGTTGCCTATGAGAAACTATACCACCAGGCTGCTCTCAAATGTCTGCTTTGATTGGAATGTTTTAGCTGATTTTAAATTACATATTTTGCCATTTCGCAATTTTTAGTTCAATTTGAGATACAAAACGTGTTAAATATCAACATTTATGAAGTATTTAGATCAGAAGTGTACTTTTGAAGCAAATTTCTACTATTCATACTTTCATTCCTTTCATGGAGGGCATAAACTGGATTCTTCTAGGAGGAAATTAAAGGCCCTGGTCTAGTCCATGAGACCAGACTGGACTTAACCTGAAGTAAAACCTCTGAAAGTGTATATATTAGGTCTTCAGCAAAAACATTTCCTCTTCGGATATGGTGCCACAATTCTTGTTCATTTAGACTCAGGCTCCATGTCTAATATAGCTAAAAGCTTGAACCTTAGGCTTGAACTACCCACAGAATGCAGCAATTCAGCAGCATTATGCAGAGTGTGAACACCATAAAAATAAAAATAGTTTATGGATGTATCTATGATGAATAAAGGCTCCAGGACAACAAATATATCATCTTTTTCAGGCTTCAAGGAAATGGAAATTTCTGAGTAAGTGTTGTGATTGGGGTCATACTGCATTTGTATAAGGGTTAAGCAGTGAATCAGCCTTTACACCACACCCAGACATCAAACAAACCAGTTTAACATGCACTAGAATATAGCTAAAGCATACAGGAACATGCAAACAGACTTTATACCTCTCTACAAGTCAAGTATGAGGCCAAACCATATCTAAATAGCTGAGTAGTCACACTGTGTCTGATTGTGGACTTTCACTTTCGTATCAAGTTCCACCAATGGTCCCATACAGCCTACAATCCAATCTACTAATTTAAAATACTTTCACACCATAAGATCTCATATGAGGAAAGAAAGGAACACACTAATAAAGAAAAAAAATCTGTTTCTTTGGAATTGTGTTCGACAAAGAAATGTCAAAAAGCACAATGAGCCATTATAACTTACCTTCATTGAAGCATTTTTCTAGCTGTAGCTTTTCACACATTTCATTGTTAAAGAATGACATTTTGAAGTAGTATCTTGCATCTCACCGAAGATATATGCCCTAATTCCCTAACAATATGTTTTATGGTATGTGGCCTGCACAGTTCATTTTATTCTCTCTTATACCACGTTAAGACAGTGAAGATTACACTGCACAACGATCACACACTTCAATAAGACAAATTTATTTTAATTTTAAATTGCAATGTTAACTACAGTAGAGGTTAAGCAGGATGAAAATTTAATCATCGTCTTCTGTGGTCACATCTTTGTGACTCAATGTACTGAACTGCATAAGCTGTCCCCTATGTTGGATAGAGCTAGTCTGATCCCACTAACTGTATTCCCTCAAGTCTGCGCGTGTATTAGCGAAGAGCACTGTCATTATTATTGTTTAACTCTATGAACTGTTGATATTTTTAATAAAGACCTACTTCCTACTTTGCATTGCTCTGAAGATGTGTGATATTTCCACATAAAACAGAAAGATTTTTGCCAGGATAGTCTGTGTAAATTATTTTCATGTCGTTAATATTTATAATATCATTGAATAATTAAAAAATCACTGTAGAAATTGGCATATATCTGATTTGAATTGTATTAAGATAGTTTGAATTATGTATTTCTCCATGTTTACCTCCACTGTAACTGCACTACTATTTCATGACTTTAAGTTTCATGGTATAAATTCAAATTAGAGAGAAGAATCGTTTAGGAATGATTGGATACCATGGTTATATTGTTGATCCTTTTAATCTTCTCTGGAATTTTGGATCCTTGCATTCACTGGAAAATACTGAAATAAGATAAATTATTATGTTGTCTTTGTGTTTATTGCCTGTATTAACTTTGACTAATTTATATCACAGATAAGGATTTTCATAAAAAAATTAAATTAATTAAAATTAAGGGGGCAATGTTGTCAAAAGCTGTTAAGCATTTATTTCTCCGGTTGGTTGGTTGGTTTTCTATTTTTTTTCAGAGATAGAGGATCAAATATAGCTTCTAATATTCTCAAGATTTGCACTCATATGTATTTTATTAACTTAATGTCATTCATTCATTGCACTGGTGATGCAGTGGTGACTGATAGCAGGCTGAAGAAAGATGTGCAACCTCCCCATAACCTCAGAATTTTTAAATTTACTTGCTACCAACACATGCTTCTGTTTCCAGGACATTAAGCTTTTGGTTTAATGGACAGACTTGACGTTATGCATGTTATGCATCTTCCACAATGAAGCTGGGATATATCTCTTGAGAAAGTAAAAACCCCCTCTGCCTTCTTCAGTTGCTGAATGGGCTTAGTTTACCCAGGTTATGATTAGTTTTTGTTTTTCTAAGATCTGGCTAGTTTGCTTTTAAATCTTTTAATGCACACTTTTTTAGTATGTAAGAACAATAGTGATCTTTTCTTCAAGACTCGGTGGTGCCCAGGTTACCTATCCAACAATAAGCATAATATAATTTCTATTCTATGGCTCATCTGCTCCAATAATTGTCTTCAGTTAAATTTTCCTGAACGGTGTGAGCTCTGAAAACACACTGCCAAGAAAGAAATTCAGTACCCTATGTAGATAATCCACCCGTTGGTATTATTGAAGGATTTAAATGCATTTTGTGCTGGTGCTTTTGCTGTGATATTTACATTACCCTTCCACTGGGGAGAGCAAAATGAGTCATGCTTGGAGAGAATGGAACAGCCTGATGGAGGATTGGAGAAAAGGCTGCATTTTATTATTAATGTATAAACACACTATTTACATGTCTTTTAGCTAATAAAGGGACATTAATGGCTAGATACTAAGCACTTCAATTTGTATTACTTTAAGGTAGTAGCAACTAGAATTAAAGGTTTAGGACATAAAAGGAATGCACCAGAGTATGCATACAGTAAATGGAAATTAAACAGATGTACCTTTGTTTTCATAAAGCCTTGCTTGAAGGCTTGCCAAACTTTAATGTAAGTTTGTGTTAAGGCATAGTGTGTATTTTTTTTTAAGGTAGATAAAAAAGGAACTGTGATACATTGGGAGGCAGAAGAGTGAAAAACACTCTGCTTGCTAAATGTGCGATCTGTTATCATCCCGTTGTTTTGATTTTACAAGGGTAAAAAAGAGAATTTTTACAACCATGAAGCTAGACAGATTTCAAAACATGCAAAGTGGTTCTTCATTCTCGGTGCAGACTTGAGTATGTGTCACCAACACAGAGATGGTGACAGGGAGCCCTGTAGAAAAAGATTAATGACACCAGAATTTACCAGCTTGGTGCTTACACTGCATTTTCAGCGTGTAGGGACAAACTGTTTGTTTTCCCTTTTAGATTGCTTACCACTGCTTGATTTACTGGGCAGTAGAGTGAAGACAAGTTTTTAAATAACTGTGGCATGGCTACCATTCTTCTCAGCAAGCAACTGAACTTCTTTTAGAGGCTGAAAAAGATTACTTGTTCTGGGAAAATAATGTAATACTTCTCGCTACTAGGATTTTCTCCATGAAACATGACCTTAGAGAATACTTCAGTTGCAACTCACTTCTGATTCTGAATAGCTTTGAGATCTTCTGACTGTCAGGAAAAAAAATCTGAAAGCAATGAAAACATTTGTGAGTAGATCCCCGAAAAATTGTATAGATAATAACACCTTTCATCTATAGAGGAATATACGTGCAAAAATCAAAATTGTTAATATTGTTTTTCAGTGAATTTAACAAGTTACAAAGACCTCACAGGTCCCTAAGCGACTATGGTACAAGACGACACCTGTTACTTGGTTATTCCATTGAAATCTCATTGATTTTATTTTTAATAGGATTGGGGAAATACATGCAACTTGAAAAGGAAAAGGTAACTGCTTTCTTCATGTGATGTTATTACAGGCTTAACTCCACCTATATTGAAGGAGCCACACCGAAATGAATTTAATCCATTCTGTTCCAACTAGAGACCATAATTCTTTTTGAAACATTACAACTCCCGGTTGCGCTCCATCTTAGCAACCTCAGTCCCACTTAGTCTCATATTTGCACTTATAATGGATTTTGTGAGAGAACTGTCACTCCATCTGGGTAAATTGAGCACCTTGACAAAACACTGCAAACTTGTCACTGGAGAAAAGGTTTAAAAACTGACAAGATTTCAGAGAATTTAACAGGCAGAAGACTAAGACAGGCTTCATAATATAAATTCGTCTTCCTGATTAGTCAGAAATTGTATTTACTCAATATCAACATTTCTTTTTGAGAGTGTTTAAAGACAATGTGAAGTTTTTATTGCTCTAGGTATAAAACAAATCTTCTTTCAGAAAGACTTTCTCCATATGGGCAAAGGTGGGTGGTCCCCTGGGGGGGAGAGGAGAGCTCATGGCCTTTTTGTGATTCCACTAATGAATCATCCGGAAAAGGCGAGACTTGACACTTAAGATGAGGTTATCCAAGGTTTAACTTCGATAGCATTTGCATAACACTGAATATTGGAATCTTACTTTTTAAACAGTTTTGCTTAAACTTTTCACAGTGGGTGATCGAAGTTAAAATGAAGAAGCAGCAAATGCCCCAAGCAAGCAGAAAATAAATAACAAAAAGTAGTGCCATCAGCCTCTAGAGGACAGGCAAGAAGAGGGTCATTTTAAAATGACCCTACGGGTACCAAGTTCAACTAAGCAGAATGATAATCATGGTTTGCATTCTATAAAAAAATGTATAATGAATGTAACATGGCCTTCCTTAAACCTCTGCAATTTGTTTAAGCAGTTGTAGGCAGGTTCAAGTAGTCACTAGTGGTGGAGTGAAATGAAACTGTACTGGCTATAGATGAAAGTATCCCAGTCAAATTAGGGCAAATATGTCTAATGTTTCAAAGGTCATTAGGGTATTCTGAAATGATGCATCTTTTCACTATGAGAAAGTGCTGGATTGTCACATGATTTCCATTTTGCCCTTTTTTTCTCAGCAAGAGGATATCACACTGCTGGCAAAGGCAATAAGTTTATCTTATAGTATAATTTTCATGTGAAAAATAAAATTTCTTAGAGAAATAGTTTGTGTTTTCACTACATCTGTCTACAGCCGGTTTTCAGGCTCCCATCTAAAAACATATTATCTGAGTAACTAGGGCCTGTATATAATCATGTTACTGCAATGACATACATGTCTGACCCTCCACATGTAGGATGTAAGCACATTTATGTCTACTCAATACCTACCTAACTACCCACGCAACGCAGCTGTGGCAAAGACTCTGCTATTTAAAGGCTTCTAATAACAGCCCTCTGAGTACAGATGAAACTCTATGGGATTCAAGAAAACATCTCCAAATCTTAATAATTCCTTATTTCTTGAGAAGGGATCAATTGCCTTCTAGAGGTGTTTATTGCCCTTTACTTTACAATAAAATCCTTTAAAACAATAATATGTTTTTTTTAAATTAATATATAATCCATTGACCCAACAACTTCTATAGTTCTACATTGACATAAGTCTGCTTAAATATACCTTTGATGTAAAGTCATTCAGTCTACACTTGAAAGTTTCAAAATGAAATAAAAAACTCTATACAGTCTTCTATACTAATTTAACTAAGCAGACATCTAAATAAACTATTTCAATGTCCTTGTTCAGATAAGGTCTCAGGATACATCCTAGTATGTTCATCATCACCCTTGGTTCTGTCAAACCTTAGTGACAAGGAACAAAATGACATTATTTAAAATTGCTAAAGCTGAACTGGATATGAGAAGCTTTCAGATGGTGCAGATATCAATGTCCAGCAGATAGCATGTGTACAGAATGATAACAAGGAGCTATCAGTAGGCTGTGGTCACCTCCGAATCTAGATCAGCAGCAGTTGGAACAAGCATCCAACTTTGCCCATAATCTTCTATTTTATTTAGGAATTTTGAAAATTTAGCCCAGAAGGTAAAAAGTCTTCTACATAAATTAAAAGATACTGCAATTACATTTCTTCATGTCAATGATTTCATTTACTATTAATTATGGTTCAATATAGCCATGGGCAAAGTTTGACATGGTGTCATAAGTTCAGTGCTGCTGTACATGTATAAGAATGATACTTTTCTTCTCTCTTTTTACCATTTTGATTCTCTTGGTAGGTTTCCCTGCATTGCAAAAAGCTAAGTGCAAGGTGAATCAATAGCACTGAGGTATGAAGCACACACAAAAAAATTAGCCAAAGCAAAAAATCAAAACCAAAATTGACAGAACATTTATTTCTGAATTAAAAATGACAAAGCAAATATACTTATTTCCACTTGTCAGATTTTACTTTCAGACTAAATTACTTATTTTTACTTTCTTTTCTTTTCTTTCATATTTTTTTTTATCCCAGTAACTTCTTTCATTTTTTTTTTAGCTCTTGGAAGGCCAAGGAATATGGGCATCCAATTTTACTGGATTAAAGGAATGGAAAAGATTACACTTACACTTACACTTATGAAATAAAAGTTTGGGAAAAGTTTTATCGAGACAATACACAGCACTACAATGGAATGAGGAGAGAGGGTAAAAGCAGCCCCAAAATTGATGTACAACAACATAAATTAACTATGTGCTTTTTCAAGCCCACTAAAATCAGTGGAATCTTTCCCACTGCATTACAACCCATTTGTATAACCAGCTTGTTTGGAAAAGCTAAATAAGTTGCTTCATTGCTCCATAGCCCTCCAAATAGTTTATTCCTTAGAACAATTTTAACTTATATCTGGATCCAAAAAAAAAATGGCAAATATTTATGTAAGTAAATGTTTTAGAAAAAAAAAAGGAGTTTAAACACAGAACTATGGAGTTTTGAGATTAGATCAATATCTGATCTCCAGGGGAAAACTACGTAGGAAATTCTGGAAGCAAACCAACAATAAAATTTCATATACTGAATTCTGTTTCCCAAAGGACTAATTCTAAAGAAAAATTGAGAGACCTTTCTGCCACAATATTTCTTATGAATGAGTCTCCAGTAAAGGGGGCAATAAATTCATTGCTGCTTGAAATTTGGGGCAGTGCATGGATATTTTAAAAACACTACAATTATATTTTCAAATATATTCTTTCAGTTCTTACCTCAGCTTCAGATAAATTTACCTTTCTATATATGTAGTTGTCCACTTGACTTTACTTGTCATATATTAGTTAAAATTATTAGTTAAAGGTTAAAAATTGGAGATCTCTTTTGTGGTCAGTGTTTATTACTCTATTCATAGTCTCTAACCATCTCCAGAATGGTTGTTACCAAGAGGAATATCTCGAAAATGAGTATTGCTTTGTCTAATTTCACTCCTACTTCCATTTTTTTTACAGTTAATTTGTCTGTTGAAAGAAAACATTTTTTTTTTTTACTTGTTAAAATTAAATAACTTTACACAAAACATTCTGCTTACAGAAAATATATGTATTTTAAATGTGCATGTTTCAATGTTTTTTCACATGGTCAGGGTCATCTTCTGGTTAAAGCAGGATATGAGTCAGGAAATCGATGTTCTAGTTATCTCTCTGTTACTGATTTACTGTGAGATATTGGACAAATTCTTTTCTCCTCTATGCTTTCAGTTGCCATATACAGAGGTTGAGAATATTATTCATTGAGATATTAAGATTCTTTTGGAATCTCCCAAAGATGCTCAATATTATGATTAATTATTACTCTCAATATACATATAGAGTAATAAACACTGAGCACATTTAAATAGTAAAACTGTCTCTGGCATTTGTACAGTATTCAGATATGAGAAAAAGATAAAGAACTATTTCAAATGTAAATCTAATGGTATTTGAAAATTGAGACAAAACAGAGAATGAGAAAGATTATTTTATTTTTTTCATCTAGATAATTGCAGCTTTAAAATAGACATTCCAAACAGACAAAAATTAGTCTGGTTAGTTTTATCTTTTGATTAATAACCTGCTATGTTTTAAAGAACAGATCAACTAAACTTTCAGATACTTAATTAAATATAGATTACTAGGAAAGCTGATAGTTACCAAAGATGGTGTGGTCATGGGTCTGATTTCCTAAAAAAAAGAACTCTAATTTCAATATCTATTCCAATGTATTTAAAATAAAAGAATTCTTCATAATTTAAAAAAAAAATGTTAATTTGATTTAATGGTAATATGCTATACATGGCATATTAATTGCTGGCTTAATTTTGCAACTTAGTCTTTAAAAGAGTCTCCAAAATTGGACCTCTTCGTATGGAGTACTACTGACAGTTAAAAAACCCACCACCAAGAACAAAACCACCTTCATGGTAGTCCTAGTGTTATTTTGAATGAGAAGTTGGGATGTTATTGGGTTTTTTTCTATCCATGTTTAAAATAATTTTACATTACAGCATTGATTAACAGTGACTAGAAAATGATGGATTTTTTCTTACAAACATTTCTACTGTTTATAGCAGCACAAAATGAAACAAAAACATAAATGCAATTCAGCCACAGGTAATAAATCTGTAACCAGTAGTTTAGAATTTTTGTGTTATAATTACAAGAAATTATTCACGTTTCAGGAAAGGAATTATGATAGACTGGCTGTAACCTTGTCTTGTTCACTTATGCAAGGGAGGTAAGATTCCCAATAGTTCCATTACACAGCACAAGTTGGTTTGAGTTGGATTGAGAACAACCCTTGTTTTCAACAGTCTCCTCACCAAGAACCTGGGACAAGCTCTTCTCCTGGGCTGATCTTAAAGTGCTGGCCAAGTGCTTTGCTGAGCAGCAAAGTAACAAAGGGTTTCAGTCTTTATGCAGATTCATGTTAAACTGGTTTCCCACTCCCAAAAAGTTGGAGTAAGAAAATTGCAAAATAAGCATTGTCTTTTAAGATTAACAGCTTCAAGAAAGTATGTATTATATAAAACTGATGTTGCATAAGACAAGATAAACACTGAGCCATATGTTTCTGTAGCGCTTAATGCTAAAATTGCTTCAAAATCTTGTAACGTAAGCTAAAATTACCTTTTCTATTAAAGGAGGACAGTAAGATTGTGCTGAACCTAAAAGAACCACTGTAAAACAAAAATTGATATTTTAAATTGAAATATGGAAAATATCTGGGGAAAGTCAACTATTGTGTAAGGGTATTGGAAAAATTAATCATCAGCCCTTCGTTATGGATCCCTGCATGAAAGACTATCTCTCTGTGTGTCTGTGTGTGTGTTGGGTTTCTATTTCACATAACAAAGGGCTCGACAAAATTTGTATTCCAGTTTATGAGTCACTTATCAGAATTATTTTATTGTTATTAGCTATTAATAAAGAGTATTAAATATTAAATAACATTAAAATATTAATTAGTACTTAATAATAAATATTAACTAAATCAGTAATTAAAGGCATACCAATTGAACAATTGATTAAGTGTAGTTTCTAGACTCAAATTATGGTTTGTTAAATTTCATACACTTTGGAATGGAGCCTATTCAAGGATGTCAGTGAAGTTTATTCTTTCAGTATCTCATGCAAACTCTAAATTTCATCAGGAATAACAAAAAGTGGAGGTAAAGGACTGAAATTCAGTCACAACACCATCATCCACTTTCTTGTAAACATGCATTACCAGGACATTAGATATATTAACTTTAGCATTTTGTGTTTAGAGAACCTACAGAATGATTCAATAGATTAACTAGTGTGGTTACAATTCAGTTACATAGATGAAGATGTTTACTGCCATATGAAACACCCCAGAGCATCTGAGTTGTCTGGGTGTTTCTGTAAGATATGACATAGGATCCACAAGTGACCCTCATGCATTTCTGGAGAGGAAGGTAGAGGTCAGAAACGGAAATTTAATGCACAATTCAAGGTTATCTAGACTTTGGGAAGATACACAAAAATCCTGAGGGAAAATTGTGCTTATTTTATTTCATGATAGATTAGGACCAGGGAGGGAACAAAGAGGAGGTTAATACAGATCCAGTTGAAATTCTAGAAATTTTTAAGCTAATTGTTAAATGTCTGACATCTATCTATGTTGCAAAAGGGAATGAAGAACTGAGTTCAACTAGAGCAGAAAACTATCAAATAGAGAAAAGACATGAATTGTTGCTTGCTTGGCCAAAAGCAGTAGCTTAAACCTCTGTCTCATGCAAATTCAAAATTAATTAAACTTTGAGCATTTCTGAAATTCCAAAAATGTATAGTCATCTTTTCTTCTAAAAATTTAAAAGTGAAATTTTCATGTCAGTAAATGTTCTGTCATGTTTGGACTGGGATGTAAAACAGAAAATAATATTAAACAATTCATACATTTGAGAACTATAAATAACAAGATTTACCCAAAATAAAAATATAATTAGGATTGCAATTGAGAGCTACTTATTACAATGGCAAATATAAAATAAGTATTTCAAGACAATAGACCAGGCAGATTAAGAAGAATATTTTTTTGCATCCTGGTATTCTGAAGTCTATTCAACATGTCCTGTGTTCGAAAGATATTCTTTATTTCTTTCAAGCTCTTGTCACTCTTGCACTGAATACATCTAGAATCTATGGGAGTCATCATAAAAGAAGCTGGCGAGCAACGCTAGGTGGTTTACAAAGTATGTACTAGCTCCAAAAAGAGCCCAGAAGAAGCAGCTTTCTCTGGCCTGCTGTAATAGCTGTGCCTTATTTCAGTGTAGGATCTTTTACATGACAATGCACATAGCAAAGGGTAGTATTTATCACTGAATGTGACCTAACAAATAGTCCAGAGCATAAATAATTGCTTTTTTTTTTTTTTTTTTTTTTGTTTCTCAATAGGGGNGTCCACAGAAGGTGAGAGTAACTCTTGTACATGTGAAGAAATATGAGTATGTTGCTTCTAACATTTCCTCGGTTTTATTTTATTTCTCAGTGGGGGCACCTTTGAGCTGTAACGTTTTCAATCTACCAGATGAGTTTACTGCAGATTCCAAGTAGAGTTGTTTTTATTGCTCTTCTGTCAACATAATAACAGAGAAATTAGAATTAAACTCATGTTTCAAAGCTATGATTGCCTCCTAGACCACTGGGGGTAATACTGAGGGCTTGGAAGAGCATCAAGGGATGTTCTCAGTGTGTTTGTTTGACAGTTGCAAGAAAGTATTTCACATTTATCAGTAGCACAAAAGTTAACGGCTGCAAGCTTTTTGCTAAATATTGTTCTTGAACAGCAGATACAACACTTCCCAGGTATTTATTTTTGGAGAGAGATTTTTTTTTTTTAATTTATTTTATTTCTTAATTTAACACCACCCATCAAAATTTAAAATAACGTAAGATGAATGAAGTAATTTTTACTCTAGAAATATTTTTACTTTTCAAAATCTTGCTTTTTTTTAATACATTTTTCTAGTTCATATGAACTAAAATGTATTGACAGTTGAACAAATAACTGCAGAACTGTTTTGGACATGTTGAAAATTAGCTCAGAAGAAAGATATGGGCTTCAGCTTGCTTTTATTAGTAGTGGCAAAACTCACCTCTGGCTTCACACACATGTGGCAGAAGAAAGATTAAATATTAAGAAGAATAATGTTCTTAAGTTCAAGTTTCATTGGGTAGCTTTCACTTTTGTTTGTTAAGGAAAAGAAAAAAGAAAAGAAAAAAAAAAGAGAGAGAGATGCAGAAAGGCAAGAAAATGGATTCCATTAGATTTAAGTTTTGAGTTTGGTTTGAAGGACTCCAGAGGAGGCTGAAGCAGGAATTGAGGTATCATATTTTATTCCTTTATGAATCCTTCCTAATGAAAAAGTCTCTGAGATAGGCAAAGTATGTTCTCATTCGAGTGTATGTTGTTCCCTCTGCCAAAATAATTCCAGAGGTTTTGAAAACTTTCAATCACTTGTTTGGAGAGCATCATAATAATGAAGTATTTTGCACATGTTCAAATTCACAGTAGTGAGTGTGCTCAAAACTCTGAACTGTGGACTGAGGTGCTGAGGCCACGGTCCTCCACCCTTTAGATTAATGGCTGAGAGGGGGATATTTTTATAATTATTTATTATATCTCAAAATGTGAAAAGGAACTTTTCCATTGTTATCAACACAACAAAGCAGAACTGAAGAATAATGGAGAATGGTGAGACAGTGTGTGTCAGAGATGGAAAAGGCACGAGGGTGAATGGTAGTAAACAGGGATATAGGTAGATGGTTGCTATATTTATTTTATCTGCAGTAGGTGCTCCATCTGCAGAAGTATGAAAAAGACTGAGGTCTTGTGAAAACATGGTATTAGCCTCTTTTTTATCTGGATGATTTTATTTTTCCTTGAAACATCTTGTGCTTTCCAACAGAAATTAATCTGTTTGGTAATGTAATATGATCTTTTCACAAGTTCTTACTAGTTTGCAGTATGTTTTTCAAATTAATAGATAAAGAAAGCGGAATATGTCATACGGTCTCCTTGTGCTGAATTTTATAGACACATAGAAGGAATTACAGTAAGATAAATATAGCCTAACACATACTGGGTGCTATGTGAATTGCTGGAAGTGTTCTTAGTACCTACATCAAGCTCCCAAGTGAGGTGTGACATCTTCTCGGTTTTCAGGGGTTATCTGTGGAGAAGCACCTCATGTTCAATGGCAAACTTTAGAAACCATCACATTTATTTTAAAGCAATTGAATGGCTAAGTTAATTCCGTTATATTATATTACCAAGAAAAAAATACAGAAGCTGAATAATTGCCCTGCACTTGGCCATATTGAACCTCATGAGTTTCACATAGGCCCACTTCTCAAGACTGTATAGGTTTTCTGGATGTCAGGCCATCCCTCAGGTGTGCCAACGGCACCACACAACTTGGTGTAATCCACAACCTTGCTGAGGTTACACTCAATGCCATTGTCTAAGTCATTGATGAAGATATTGAACAGCACTGATCCCAACAGACCCCTGAGGGTCACCACTTGTGACTGATCTCCACTTGGACATTGAACCATTGACCACTACCTTCTTGATGCAGCCATCCAATCAATTCCTCATCCACAGAACAGTCCACTGTATGTCTCTGATTTTGAGAGAAGGGTTTTGTGGGGGACCGTGACAAAGGCCTTACAGAAGTCCCAATAGATGACATCTGTAACAATTCCCTTGTTCACTGATGTAGTCATTCCATCATAGAAGGCTGGTACATAAAAGGTTGGTCCATTCAGTAATGATAGTAGATTTGACTTAAGATTTGTTTCTTGATACTGGATGACCTATGCTTTTTTTTTTCTTTTTATTTACTTACTTGCATTATCAAAGAAGTATTAAGATCAGTAGGTCTTGTTAAAGAGTTTTTAAATAGAGCTTGAAAGGAAAAAGGTGTATATTGATTCCCTTTTAAAAAAAAAAAAATAAAAAAAAGAAAATTTGCAAGAAGAAGATTCCAGACATTTTTTTTAAGGGGTGGCTGGTCGGCGTTTTTTTTTTTTTTTTTTTTTTTCTTTCTGTGTTGCTGCCTTTTCTGCCCTTTTCAGTCATTCTATAATTTAATGTCAAGTTTTAAATCTTTAAATTAAGTTGTTATTTCTTAACCCTCTTGGTAAACAGTCTCAAGGTAGTGTCAATAGTAAAATTATGTCTAGATACACAAGAAGCTGTAGTAGTACAGGCAGATTTTTTTTTTTTTCCCCCTACAGCTATCTAAACAGAATTGGGAAGGGGAAAGTGCATGTAAATATATCAGTCAAGAAGTGACAAGGACAGCTTTGCAAAATACATTTCAAATGAGTGAAATATACGGTTAACCACTAGAAAAATATAAACTTCTCATTCCTGAGGTAGACAGACAAGATTTGAGATCCTAAGATAAGCTTTAGAAGTCCTAAGAAGAGTTGTAGCAACATATTTGATGACCTGATCCTACTTCCAGTGTAATCAGACAGGCTTTTTTACCAATTATTTAAAAAAGACAGGAATTGAGACCCAAGATTTCTTGTAAAATAATTCCTCTCACACATCTCTAAATCTATGTAGTCCTACTATTAGAGTCTATATATCATTGATTTTTCCTCATAAAAATTGTAGTTTTCCATTCAGCTTCTTCATGCAAAATCTTTTCTTTAAGAAATGGAATTTGCTTGTGACGGCTCAGGATCAGACACGGATAAGGAAGATTTTGTTTCACAGGTTGTAGCAGATGGAAAAACATAAATGTAAAATATGTGGATGTTGAGAGGACACAGCATGGAGTAGGGAGAGGGGCTTGCTATACTTTACTTTGCAGACCCGTTAATGATGACTTAGGTAGGCCTAATTAGTACTCAGGGGGACTCTCCATTTCTTGCCTGGATTGGAACAGAAAGATTGGGCATTCAAAACTGCCGATGTTACAGGGTCTTACATCTGTCTCTTTCCTAGAAACCACCAACATATGAAGGAATCCCACTGATTTCTTTAGACTTTACATACTTCTTCCTTAAAGAATACTTGTGGAGCATAATGGAAGACTACATATGCAGAGATGTTATTTTAATATGCTATTTGGATGACTGCTTTTGCTAGTTTAAATACTGTATTATTTTTAAAAATTCAAATAAACAAATCTGTTAAAATGCTATTACTGTTCTTGGATTTGGTGTGATCCAAGTCTTAGTAAGCAATCAGAGTGTGTAAATCAGATACTCTAGTCTTTAGCTAAAGCATGAGAGAATACACCTCAATATCTTCCCAAAATGCAAGGATCTTGTTTATATATTAAAAGTGAAAACAGTACTCAACTGTTCTCATAATTCATAAATAGAAAGATTTATCTATCCCTTTCCTCCTACTTGTTTCTCATCAAAATCCTAGAAAGTAAACATAAACTTTCTGTAAAAAACTAAGCTTTATCAGAAGGTTCCTCACAGAAAAGAGGCAAAATCATACTGCCTTTTGAACTACTACATTTTTGATCCAGATGGCAATGTCTCAACAATCTCTCAGAATCAAAGAGGCTGAACTTTCAAAGAAGTCACAACTCCTAGAAAGGCTTTCAAGTCTCTCTATTTTTAAAAAATATACAGTATCATGCCATGCTATCATTCTATATAAGGGTAAACTACGTAATTTTTAAGATGCTACAATTTGGTGACACTGTTTCCAGGTCAGTGCTTTATATTGCGTAACAACTATAACTGTGTCAGGAACCTATCTGAAAGCCAAACATGGAATAATTGGTGCTGGGGACGAGAGGAACAAAATTCTATCTATTTGTACATGACAGTCTTCATGTCCAGAATATTGTCCAAGAACTAATGTACACCCGAGTGTAATTGGTCTTCCAATTCCTAAACTCTCTCTTGGACACGCATCTGTAAGCCTTTTAGAAAAAGCTTTATTAAGTGGTGATCTGAGTTCTCTGAGGTGAGGCCTGAAGCTGACATTTATTTCATTCTGAAAAGGAAAAAATAAAGAAAAACAGGAGGCAGGAAGAAGACAGAAAAAGAAATGTCCAAGATGTACTGGTTGCTTCTTGAAACCTAAATAGAAGTGACTTTGTACCTACCAAACCCATCAGTTCATTCCTTCGTGTTTCTACAATCTGTTTGTAAGGATAAGAAATAATTTAGTGTCACACAATTCCCTCTCAATTGACTGGTTTAAAGATGATTTCAGTATCTTCTATGTAATCTGAGGCAAGTAAGGTGGGTTTTGCAGAGACCTGAAGGCTTATTTCCTAGTTAGAGAACACCCAGAGGAATGGGTCTTAGCAAAGTTTTCCTCTGAAGTCATTGCTAAATTGTTAAATTGTTCATGTCAGATTTACAACGCTGTTAATGTCAGATTTCAGAGTCTTTGATGCTGTGGAACTCCTTACAGCCTTTTCACTGTCTCAATGAATTCCAGCCCAAACTCTTCAGTGCTGAAAGACTAAGATATGCAGACATATTAAAAAGTAACAGAACACTAAGCTGATTAAATATTTACATATTTACTCAAACTGCATAGCTGCACACTATAGATGTGCAAATGGTAACATATGTGAAAAGAATTTCAGCTAATCTCTCTGTTGCATATATTTTCACTTTAAAATGTGATTGTTACCTATCAAACTTAATGAAGGTATGAAACATCATTTCACAAAAGGCCTTGACATTGCATTTCTTGCAGTGTGTTCTGGCTGCCAGCACTTTATGTCACTCAGGACAGGCACTCAGGTCCAAAATCCCGTTTTTAAAAATGGAGATATCTTTCCATTCAATGACTTACTCAAATACCTACATAAGTATATACGTATACTTACATACAGTCCATAATGCATTTGGAGTAAAAAATCAAGATAGAGGAGGGTCTGTTTGGTTTGACCAGGGGAGTGGTATTTGCAGCTTGAAGCTATTATGTCTAGAATTTACTCCATCAATAACTGATTTTACAGCTCCTAAAAGTCATCATTTGAAATTTTGCTGAAGATGCAATAACTCTTTATTCCTTCTATGTAGGGGAACAGATTGTGTGGCAAAATTTATTGAATTTCATTTGATATAGCATAATTATTTTTAGTTAATATGAGCGTGCAGTCAGAGACAGTCAGGACACATGTTCAAGCTGACCTATAGCAAGTAATAATAAGTTACCTGGTAAAGTGTGCCTGAAAATCATCTTACTGCCAGCTCTAGAGAAAGGTGACAAATGAGCCTTGCACAAGACAGTGAAATAAAAGAACTATGACATGCATCTAACTATATGGATTAGTTCATCTGAGATTTGATTTTGTCAAAGGGAGGATTTTCTCTAAGGAAACACACAGTAAGGAAGATTTTCTACCGACTAGCAAATAAGATAGGGACTTGGGATATCCAGGGTGGCTTCTGACATCTACTCTTTGAGTCATGGACCAGAACACAAATACATCATTGCATGGTAAGAGGATCCTTTTGAGGCATCAGGAATTATCTCCAACCCGAGTTTAGATTGCATACCATGGGCCCACAGACTGTTGCTAGAGAGTTACCAAAGAAAACAAAGAAACAGTTTGTCAAGGAGACATGAAGTGAAAAATAGCCCAACACAATCCAGCTATAGTTTTGAGAATATGAGTTGAAGTTTTCTACAGTTCATGTAGCAGTACCAGTTACCAAGGGCTTGGGGAACTTCTAAATATAAACCATTCCTAAGGATATTGGGTGAAGTCTTGGCTCACACAAAATCAGGGGCTCCATGGACACTGGAGCCAAGATTTAATTCAATGCCTTTTGAGTGTTCACAGTGATGTTGTATGACCATGTGGACTCTGAAACATATCTGTTCCTAATGGAACTGTTGGCAAAAAGGAAGAGATAAGAAAATTAAGTGATATATCATATTGGTTCAAAAGGTTGTTCTGTCTTTTCCATATCCATATGAAAGGGAAAGATAAAGAACTGTGCATAGGATTGCAATCCTTCCCCTGCTCCCAGTTACAAACATACAGTATAGAAGAGAAAAGAAACAGAAGGTGAGAAGGCTTAATTTACTGAGAAATAAGAATACATATATTCTTTCAGTTCCTCAAAATCACAGACTTCTGCAAAAACGATGCCTCTTACCCAGGAGAATCACTTTCTGGATACAGTAAGGGCCATTTATGAATTTATTTTTAGTAATTTATTCTTGACTTCACTATCTTTTGTCTTTCAGATCTCAGAACTCCTATTGCCACTTCCGTAAGGAAGCAAGTGAATTAAAATAAAAAAGCCAAAAAAACCCAAAGAAAAAAAAAACAAAAAATATGCGAAGTAAAAGCCCAACCAACCAACCACGAACATTTAAAAAAAAAAAAAAAAGTGTTTTGTTGCTGACATAATTTGTTAGTCATCAAAACGGCCTCAAAATACACCAGCTTCTGTGATGTGCAATCTTAGCATTCACTTCACGTTTTTCCACCACTTCAAAGTAAGAATAAGTTACTTGGTTTCCTCAGAACACTGATAACTTCACACCATGAACTCTAAAGTAGTCTGGTCCTGGCCTGAGTCTGCAGAGAGGCTGAAATAATATCTTCAAGATGTAGGAATTGCCCTTGCCGCCTGCCTCAGGGCTCAGTAAGATGGTATAATTGTACAGTTGATTAAATAGGCTTTTTTCCTCAGGTTTCAAAAAGAATTCAGTATTTTTGCTTTGCAATTCATTATTTTACTCCATCAGGTGAATTTATGTTTCAGAGTTGAGCAGCCTGGAACCAGTTCTGGGACCCTCCTTTGTTGAGCCCTCAGAACAGCCCATCAGACTGGGGAAATAAGAACTTGGACACAGTCAGCTAAGAAGATGAATTCCTAGGAGCTGAATACAAGTGCTACCCCGGTAAATATTATGCTAATAAGGAGAATTCTGATCTGCCTCATCTTGGAACATATGAAAAAAATCATCCTCAGAGCTAATTAGCATAACTGATCAGGCTATCTGAATGTTTGCAACTGTAAACAGTAATCTTGACTGCATTTCTGTGGATCAGAAAACAAGCCAAACCAAAATAAGATTAGTAGTTGTTCCAAAAATTAGTGTTTCTGAAAACTGATGGAACTTGTGGTGCTAAATGTACCGTGGCTGGCTGCACAGCTTGATTTTGGATGGTCACAGCATAGACAGGGCACCCAGGGCACGACCATACCGCAAATTCTGGAACTACAAAGAACTTTATCCAGGCTCAGGATTATGTCATTACTGAAAGCAGTTTGCCTGTTAGGCAAACCATTAATCTAGTGAGCCACCGGCAGGGAGACAGCAGTAAGACACAGGTTGACATCTGTATTCCCCCAAGGGCTGCAAGGAAAAGGTCACCTGGGAGATTTAACAATATGTTGAAAGACCCAGGTTCATAATCTGAGCATGAGTAATTTATATGAAAAGCTGAACAAACAGTAAAAATGGGGAGTTTCAAAGGAACCTGGAGGTAAAGAGCCCATTCAAAGAGACTCTGCTTCCATTGTAAAAATAGCTATGGAATATTAGAGGAGTAGCAGGTAATCTCAAGAAAACACATGCTTAGAAGCAAAAGCTAAAGAACTTTGATTGTCCTAAACAATAATAGTCTGAGAAGAAAGCTCATTTATGTGCTGAAAAGGATGCTTCCAAGGAAGTGGTTCCTGGAATTGAGTCAAAATTGGAGAATAGTTTCAGCCACAAAAAACACGACAAACCCAACCAACCAACCAAGCCTCCTCCAAGAAATTACTAACATTTCAAGCTTGATTTTGTTTGTGCGCACATAATAGTGGCATATTTTTCTTGTACATCTTGAATCTCAGTATGACATTCATGTAGCAATTTGTTTGATTGAATCCATATTGTATTTATTTGTATTTCTTTGAGGAAGCTAGGCTTAATGATGTATGCTTATGGTGGACATATCAACAAGCATTGTTTTTTGTAAGACTTACATTTATATGAATACTGATAAATTTTCTAGTAGTTAAAAATCTAAATAAGCCTAATATACTTACTGCATTTCTATTTTCTAATAACTAAACCATTAAGAAATTATGGTTCACTGTGGTAGCTAACATAAGTATATTGTTTTATTAGCTTTTTATTATATTTTTTTAAAAAAATAAATGGCCATTTCATATTGATTCATTCACACAGTTTGGATTCTGATTTACTGTACATATTTCTTCATAAGAATTATATTTGTAAGAAAGAAAGAAAGAAAGAAAGAAAGAAAGAAAGAAAGAAAGAAAGAAAGAAAGAAAGAAAGAAAGAAAGAAAGAAAGAAAGAAAGAAGGGAAGGAAGGAAGGAAGGAACAAGCTGTGTACAGTTAAAGCATCCCAGAGTAGGTTTCCATTTACTAAAAATTACTGCATCATTCACTTCAAGTACAAATTTGGTCCTTTGTGTTAAATGACTGCTTTGAAAATTAGATTGGCTTTCTACAAAAGAATGACCTATCGTTCGTAAGAAAAATATATATGTTAGGATGTCTGTTTTCATATACTCTAGCAATAAACAACATATATCCTCTTGGAACAACCATAACCGGGAGCCATAAGGTACAAGTCAGGCCAGTAAAAAACCCTACATTTAGGTGACAGAGATGAAAGAGAAAATTAAATTTCAACAGACATTTTATGAAGTATCTGTCTAACACTGCTATAAGAGGAGTCTGAGAATAAAAGGCACTTCCAATTAAAAAGAGGGAAAAAACAAAACCTATGGGAACTTGCAAACAGACAATTGTAACTTGATCTCATCACATACCAGCAGTTGTCAGAACTTCCCTGAGACAGGAGGAAATCCCTTGAAGGTCCTTCACTTAAATACCTCTCTCACACGGAGATCAAAAAAAAAATGCAGCTTGAATCCTATATCTTCACCATTAACACTGTACTAAAAGTCTTCTCTTTACAGAAAAGATTGCAATTTCATAGCTTTTCTGGCTGCATGCTTGGGAAAGAAAAGAAATTAAGAAGAGATTCAAGTATCCTTAAGAAAGTCTCACTTGACAAAGATTTTACATGCCAATAAGAATATTAATACTTTGTGTTCATTAATTTGCCATATTTAATAACCCATTCTTGAAAGACCTTTAAGAGTAGTACTACTTAAAGAGGAAGGAAATGAAAATCAAGATAAAGCCTTATTGAAGCTTAACTTTACTTCTCTTAGGAGTTGATTGAAATTCTTAACACTTAAAATCTTCCATATAATCATAGAATCATAAAATCACCTTCTTCCATTATTTTCTATTTCTTACAGAACAGGTTCTGGAAAATCTCTTGGTCATTTAGAAAAATTGCAAACATTTCTGCTTTCTATGAAAAGGAAGATTGTAAGGCATGCCAGCCAACCTAGCTACTGAAAAACAGGCTTATACAATGTCCTTTTGTTGGCTTAATCCCACTTTTAGATAAAATCAAAGTGAAATTCCTATTGCATTAATGCTATACCCTTGCTAAAATCAAATGAGGTTAGCTAAGTAATTCAACAGTCCTGCATGAGCTCAAGGGATTAATGAGGTGCCATGATTTATTTTGAAGTGTTGCCAAATTGTCATCTCCATCTTTTTTGTGTGTTGGACTGATTACATTAATAACAATACAACAGTTTGAGTCTAATCTCCAAAATCCTGAACTTTACAAAGCAAACAGTTTGCTGATCCATCAGCATTTATTAATCACACCAATTACTCTGAGGCCAAATACCACAACTACAGTGTGTGATGCTTACACCATAAAGGCAGAGATTTGATTTGTGTAGCCCTTCAAAGAACAAGAAGCTCTTTTAAAAGAGCACCTATGCCTTCTGGCACCGGGTTGGAAATAGCAGGTTTTTAAAATAGTCTAAAATGTCATATACTAGAAAGTCATAAAACAAACAAAACAAAGTCTCAAGATTACAAACTTGTGTGAATTTATCCTCCTCTATTGTAGCATAATCAGTATATGATGATTACCCAAAAGTTTTAAATTTATCATGGTGCACCCTGGTTAAAAATCAAATAAAGGAAAGCTAATAGAGAAAGGAGTTTAGGATGGAAAAAAATTGGAAGAATAGATTTTCAATCTGTCTACCAATCTGTCTGTCTATCTGTCTACCTATTGTCTAATCTGCAATGCATTATTCTTTTGTCTATTTACTGTTTTTTCCAAGACTTACTGAAATCAACAGAAAATTTAGGTCTTCATCTACTCAAAGTATAAATAGCAAGCTATGAAAATACTATGAGCTGTAACGCAACCATTAGTTTAAGGCCTGTCTAATCTGGAAAAGTGTTTCTGGGCACTGTCTTTCTGAAACATTCTTCCTCATAAGACCAGACTTTAATGGCATCAGGCTCAAGGCAGTGGGAAATAGAATTCTCTCTGGTGCCAAGCTTAGAAAAGCTTCAGATTTTTCTAATAAAGCATATACAGTTTCAATCATGACTTCTGAGATTAATATTTTAAGCTTGAATAGATCAGAGAACAGGAAAAAGGAAATATGCATATTCATTAAGGACACAGTTTTGTATCTGTTTGGAAAAGGTCCTCTAACTAAGATTTCATTTTTTTAAAAAATGCTTTTTGCAAGTCTTTGCTGTCATTACAGCAGGTCACAACATATCAGTTGATTACTGAAATTCTTATTCAACAGATTCTGCTTAAGCAGAAACTTAGCTCTACACACACACTGCAAAAGTTTCTGATGGAGTGGGACCTGAGGCAGAGGAAGTAAAATTACTGTAGAAATACAAACAAAAATATAAATCTTACCTTTTGCCCTAATCATCGTAGTCCATTGTCTTGGAGAATGTCAGTTATATGTAATATATAACTACAAATAACTTTCTGAAGTATTGTAGTGATTTTAACAGATACAAAGTGCAAACACTCTTTATATCTTTTCCAACTACAATAAAATGAAAAGTTAATGAAAAGTAATATACAAGTATGGAAATAGTTGATAAAGAGTCATTGCAAACAAACTGAAAAATATAATTAGCAATGTGATGTTAATCTAACAGAGTGGGAAACAAAGGACAATACACTCCAGCTTAAAAAAAAATAATAATAAAATGCCTCCCCATTTAATTTCTCTAACATTTTTTAAAAGTAGAAGGTTTATTAACATTTTACTGCTGCAGGTATAGTCAATATAAACCTGCGAGAAGATAATTCTGACCTTATTAATTTTACCACTCTTTCAATAAATCATTTGTTTTGTGTTATTTTTTGAAATGATGACTTATATTTGAAATGTGTTAACCCAGATGAGAATGTAGATAACTTCAAGCGTTCCTGTCTCCATATCCGGGATCCAGCTCCTCTCCCTCATTGATTTTCTGGAACTTTCTCTGTGGTTGCTGATGTGACCATCATCCTGAGACTGTGATATGGTTATGTATATACCACATATATTTCTTATTTATTTATTTACTTTATTAATATAGTCATTAAAGTAGGTTAGTTTATTCCTACAGTCATAAATCTCTTTATCCCTTCCTCTTCTCACTTTGGAGAGAGAGGTGGGGGGAATCCAATTGGACAATCCAGACCAAACCATGACACTCATTTATATCTCTGCATTTGCTTGCAAGGAAATCTGAGGCTTCTCCATGATCCATAGATTTCCTTTTTTTTATACTATATTTGTTTCATGGTTTTGTAAGGTGCTGACAATTCATTACCTTCTGATCTCTCATCAGACATCCTTGTTAATGACCCAGAACCATCATGGGCAGTTCACCTCCTATGGTTCTAAAATATGCTTTCGACTATTCAGTGAATTGTTTAACTAAGTAAGAAGGCAATAACTTTGATTTACCTTTAGATATCAATGAGCAGAACTGCCTTACAAGAACTTCTGGGACAAGCTTTCTTGCAGTTTCATAGATATTCTTGTTTTTCTAGTAATGACAAACTCATTTAATTAAAAGAGATAACTGGGTTATAATTGCATGAACAGGTATTTCATTGTTACTCTCGTATTGCAGTTTCTTGAATATTCATGCAGCTTCCTAAATAAAATTTATGCAGGCAGCAATAAACATGAAGTATGGGTGTTAGTTATTCAGGTTGTTAGTATAACTTGTAATAATGTCGTGTTTGAAAGTGAAAATATAATCTGTTTATAACACATGTGGAAGAATATCTCGGACTCCCAGTTGGTATTGTTCAATAAAGGGCTTTGAAACACCGGTCTTCTAGTACAAATACAGAAATTATTCCAAGTACTACGGAACGGGAGGTTATTTAACAGCATAGGGTCAAATTGATATTGAGCTAGTAATAACCAGAATTCATTGATGAATGATATTTTCTATCTCTCTAATTTTCTGTCTATCTACTTCTTGTTTTTAAAATGATGGACCTGTAATGTGGCTATGTTTAATAAAGAGAGTGATAAATACTTAGGGCTGAACTTCTGACAGCATTATGCCAAACTCTGAAAGTAGTTATAGAAGTGTGCAAATAAGTATTTATGATTATATATATATATATGTATATATATATATTCAGATTTTTTTATGTAGATTTCTGGAAGTACAAAAATAATGTGAGAACTGTATCTAAAGTAGCCATAGGTTAGGTATGAAAGGGCAGACTAAAACTGATAATATTAAAAACATGGAGATTAAAATATTTAATTAAGTCTTTATTGGCAGCAAAAGCTTCAAAAGAAAGTGATGAGAAATTAAGAGCAAAAGGCCCACGAAGAATGGTTTAATATACTAAAAATTGAGAAAAATCTCAATTCCACCAGAACTTGCTGAAACAAAAACTTTTCTGCTTTCCTTCATTCTGAGACTGGCCCTACCCACTCTCGCCATAGAATGGGATATTTCCTTACTTGTGTCCTTGAATATTTCCCTCTGATACAGGTGAAAAATAGTGCATCCTTTGTGCTGCTATATATTAATTTTCTGAGGATACAAAATATTCTTACTTGCTCTGTAGGTAACTTCATTTTATTTATCTAGAATGAATTTATTGCCTATATGGTCCCTATAACACTTTGTTTATTCACTAGTAAAGGACCAAACACTTTTGCTGTTGTTGAATGCTCCTTGCTGGCATTCTGAACAAAACTCCTTTCTTTCTTGTCCTGCTATTTCCTCTTCCCCAGGAATGTAATACCTCTTTGCAGCAAAATGTTCACAATTTCAAGCTGTGAAAGTCCATTGTTGCTTCTTCATATTTTGTTCAAGGCTAAATCCATATTAGTAAGGATGTTTTTTCCCTGGGGACATTTCACTTCTTCTGCAAGATGAATATTAAAATTTAAATTGTGATATTTCTTCATCAGCTCATGAATAACTTTACTTCTGTTGTCTCTTAGCTTTCTTAACAAATTTTTTGCTGTTTCTTCCCCATTAAAAAGGAAAAAAAAAGCTTTTTCCAGATTCCCCTTCACCTTTTCACAAACATTCTTTGTGGAAAAAAAAAACAACAAAAAACCAACACCCAAACAAAAACAACCAAAAAACCCTAGTTTCTTAATTAACACTGGTAAGCGGATGCATTTTACAATAAGATCCATGTAATGTAGGTTTAGACTCCAGACTTTTTCTTAACTGAATATTTTAGCTTCCAGGTAATAAAGGACAGATCAGGTTTATTTTTTTTGTTTAAAATATACTTTAGATGACAAGAGCACAGAGATTAAAGTTCGTATCTAAGCTCATTACCCCAGAATAATATTATAGCCAGTGGAAAGATACTGACACTTCTGGTGTGCAACATGCCTCGTGGTAATGAGTATGTCTAAGCCAGAGCAAATGAATCATGCCCTGAAAATGCATATTTATGAAATTGTTATCCACTGTCCTTGTCTGCACTCTCTTTCCTTCTTTCTCTTCCCAACACTGTGAGGTTAACCTTTGATGCATCCTTCTATTCTCATTCTCCTTAACCTAATGTATATTGACTGTTTGTTTGCAACACAGAGAACACTTAGATCTACCTTAGTAGACAATCTGTAGCCTCATTTGGAGCCCATAACCTGAAAATTAGGGCATCAGTTACTAGACATTATAAAAAAAAAAAAAAATGTTTGCTATACATGTGGCTGAGGACAGAAGCAATTCTGGGTCTCTCGCTCACTTGGGAAGTACTAGCCACTTGCATAAAACCTGAGCGGTGATGCCATCAACAGCCTTGTATTAATGGCAATCATGAATAGAGCTGTACTTTGCGAGGCAGCAGAGTCTTGTCAGCCAGTAAGTGCCCTTACTGCTGCTTCTCAAATCTCACAAGAGACCACCAATAACTGCTGCCATTGAGTTCAGAAGGAAATTGGAAAATGTACTTAAACTACATACAGAGCCAGGAGGCACACTTTGAAACTGTTTGGTGAACTGTTGCCCTTTCATGCAGATGTGTCAAGGTGATATTAGATCCACAGGTGAGCAGAATCCTGAATTCCTCAGAACTTTCAAGAGTCAGATGTTTACAGATGCTCATAGAAGTACAGTTTTGGTATCAGAGGAGGTTTTTTTATACTGAAAGCAGTTCTATGGAATTTGTCTTTAATAAGGGACTTCACAAGACTCCTCCTCCAACCCTCACACAACAATGTGGAGTGAAAGGTATTTTGACAGTACAGGATCAATCAGATTTTAATTAATAATAACCAACCATGTGGTATTAATGGCGTCATGTGTTAAAGGCCTCCTTTTATATATGTCTTTTTTCCTCTGGTCATGAAGTCTGCCAATGCATTTATTTTTCACATGTAAAATGAAAATTTATCATAAATGTGTGATCAAATCACAGAATTCTTCATTAAAGGTTTTGAGACTACAGAAATAAGAAGTCCTTAACAAAGAAAAAGCACACAATTGGATCTGTTATGAATTTCAACCACTATGTTACATCTGGAAATTTGATGAAAAGCGTATTCCTCTTTCACTCCCTCTAGTAGTTTTATGATTGAGTCTGAATAAAGATAGCTGAATATACAGTTGATCTGAGGTCAAGAGAGTACAGGGATGATAGTTCATATAAATTATATGGATTATACCGCTACACTGCAAGGATCAGTGCATTCTTAGGAAATTCTCATTGCTTAACTTTTGCACTTTCACTGCAGATATTGCATTGACACTGATATATAGGACTTTGGTTAGAGCTTATCTCCCTTAATATGATCATTCTGATAACTTCTATTTCATTTTGACAGCTATTATACAATACAAGGCTAGTGAACCTGATCTTCATTATTTCTTCTCGCATTTTCCTTCATGCTCCTCTTTAAACTCCAGAGGGCTGATTGTTCCATCCATTTCAAGGCACCAGATAGTCAAATGAGCAGTCAACATTACACACAGAGCAGTAAACTACATCAAATATGCAATCCCAATATTCTGAAAACAACTGTTTATTTATGATGTAGGAAACTATATGAGCCCTGAGCCAACATTTGTTCTGTTTAAATCTTTGAGTGACAGGTAAGATAAAGGTGTCACACATTATAGTGAGTGATATGTCCTGATCCTACATGCCTTTAAAGTACTGAACTGCCATTGATTTTAATGGGATATGTGTGAACAAGGAGACAGGGGAAGGAGTAAGTCTTTTTTTGTTCATGGCATATAAATATGGCAAAGTGGTATATACATAATTTTTAAGAAAACTATGTACTTTGGTGCTGGTAATGAACACATATTTAGAATTTACATTGCATTAGTGATCAGTCAAATCAAAGGCTCTGATTACAGTTCTCTTTTCCCTTCTCTTCTCCCCACCTTTTTTTTTTTTTTATTATTTTCTCTCTGTCTTGTTCTGTCAAATAATAGAAAAGAGTGGCTATGCAAAAGCAAATATTTTCAAAAAGCCCTTCAAAAAGATGTGGGTTACATGCTCAAATTATCTGAGTGCTAATACACTTGATATATATAATGCAGAGAAATGAACCTTTCTTTGAAAGACAGCCATCTGAAAAGTGTCACTCAGCACTTACTGTATGTGCAACATCATCCTTCCTGAAATGCTAACTTGAAAGGAAAGCTTAATGTTGCACATTAAGAAAAGAGAACTGAAAATCTGTGTGAGACATTTTCCTTTTAGCATTGAATAAAAAATGCTAGAAAGAAAAAGAAAAAATCCCACTATACTAACTTTCTTGAACAATTTCAATACAATCAAAAGGCATTTCTCAGGCACATTTAAATCTCTTGACAATAATAGCTGTGATCCTTCAACTATAGCAATAGATAATCACTTTTTATGTTTATCCTCCATTTATGCCATTGCTTAACACAGTTCCAGAAGGATGAGATGTTAATAGTACGGGTATAAATTACATGACTGAGAAGAAAGTTTCAAGGACAATCAATTTTTGTGGTTCAAAGAAACATTCTTTGACCAGCTAACTCTATGGCTGAAAATACTCTTTATTTTGCAGCACTGAGAGGCTAGATGTCGTGGTTTAAACCCAGCCAGCAAATAAGCACCACACAGCCACTCACTCATTCCCCCCCACTGTGGGATGGGGGAGACAATCAGAAAGGTGAAAGTGAGAAAACTCGTGGGTTGCTCAGCAATAATAAAAACATCCCTGTAGTACCAACACTGTTTTCAGCACAAGTCCAAAACATCGCCCTGTACTAGCTACTATGAAGAAAATTAATTCTATGCCAGCCAAAACCAGCATACTAAACTAGGGTGGATTTTAAGCTATGTTTTCCTCCAAAGGATATGTCTGGTCCTTTTTGAACACTAGTTCCTGCACTGGTCTGTGGTCACAAAATTAGATATTCGATACATTTCAAGGTGAAAAATCCTAATTAGATTAAGTCAGCTCAGTTACCAGCAAAATGATGCCAGGGAAGATATTATTTCTTTAATATATTTCTATATCAAATAATTTGGTTTATAACTATTATGCTGTGTTGCTACATTTATGAATTAAATTAACTGATGTTGATGTAATCCAACTTTCATACATAGAGTAATATAATTCCTGATTTGTGTTATTCTTGGAATCCTTTATTAAAATATTTTACTAGATTTTGATATTTTAATTAAATTTATTTTTACATATCTCCTAATTAAAAAAAAAAAGACAAGAATTTCACATGTGATTAATTTATGTGCATCTAAAAATACTATTAAGAATGACAGACTTTATAGCATTGAGGTAAACTGAAGAAAATAATGAAAAGATACACCCCATGAACTATAATGACTGGACTTTGCTGGAGATCCTTTACTTTATCTTCTTTACTTTTGCTAGCCTGTCACGGTTTAGCCTCGGGGCAACAAAAGCACCACGTGGCAGTCCCTTGGCTCCACCCCCCAGCGACAGGGAGAGGATGAGAAAGAAAAGGCAGACTCGTGCATTGAGATAAAAACTGTTCACCAGAGCAGCAGGTATTGCAGGGAAACAGTAACACAGATGGAGGAGACAAACATGACTACAATACCGACCGCACCCCGTGCCGCGCCGCCCTGACCCGACCCAACCGCCACCGACGCTGCTGAGATGCACCCCGGCGCCGCCCACCCATATATACGCCTACGCCGTGACGTCACCATGCCCGCTCTCGGTTGTGGCACCTTCCCTCCCCGGCCAGCTCCTTGCTGCCCCTGGGCCTGATACACATGGGGTGGAATTGCTGTGCCGCATAGAGACAGGGGAAAATCAACCCCGTCCCTGCTGGAAACCAGGACATAGCCACAGCTGACTTCATATTTGAGGTATCAAGAGATTTTGTTTCAACTACAAGTGTCCATGCAACAGACACATACAAAAGCCAGATTGTGCCAGTTACATTTAAATATTTTTTTTCACTTTTTGGTAAGAATAACAGCCAGTCCTTGCGCTCCTGCAGTGAGTACATGCAGAACAGAGATGACAGGTGTGTTCTGCTCAGGCAGCAAGGGCCCTTGCAGTGACACAGCCAGTTTCTATTGCTGTCTTTAGGTATTTGTATTTGGTCACTTGTGCTGCATTGATATCTGTCACTCTTTATGGATTTCTAAAGAATCCAATGATGGTGACTCCACAAGCTCTTGAGATAATCCATTTCATCCTGTCTCTACCCTTACCTTCATAAACACTTGGTAGTCTGAGTCTGTCTTTCTGCAGTTTCACCCAGATATTTTTTTACATTGCATTTGTCCTTAATGAATTTAATTATGTTTAATTTAATCTCTGGGGAGACCTTATAGCAGCTTTCCAGTACCAAAAGTGGCCCCACGGGAAAGTTGGAGAGGTGCTCTTTATCGCGGAGTGTAGTGATAAGAGGGGTAATGGTTTTAAACCTAGTTAGCTATAAGAAAGAAACTATCTCTTGTAGGGGTGATGAGACACAGGAACAGGTTACCCAAAGAAGTTGTGGATGCCCCATCCCTGCAAGTGTTCAGGTCCAGGCTGGATGGGCCTTTGAGCTGCCTGATCTAGTGGAAGGTATGCCTGCCATGGGGTTGGAACCCAATGATCTCTAAAGTCCCTTCCAACCTGAACCATTTTATGTTTTTCTTCATCTTGTTGTTCTGAATTCCAATCTCATTCTCCAAGCTGCCTGATATGCTTCTCATCATGTTGTTTGAAAAATTTAAGAGATATACTTTTTGTTGCATTATCCAAGTTATTAGAGCAGATAAACAGATTATTGAACACTAAACATCGCTTGTAAATAACGGCTTCAATGAACTGTGCCTGGAGCTCAATAGGAAGAGTGTGTATCAGGGAGCTCCATGTGTGAGATCACATATGGGAAGAGAAAAACAATCAGAAAAGTCATACCTTTCTGTTTTTCTCTTTGTATTCATCAAACATTAAGTTCTTACCTTCTCTATTGCTAGATCAAGGCATTCATGTGCAAAGTTTCCATTCCCTATCTCAAGTATGATCCTTCCCATATACCATCCACATATATGCACTTCATGTACTGTTTACATAAATTTTCATGATCATGTAAGTGTAGACAAAAACATGCTGGGGGAGAACTGGCAGACTAGTTCTTGGAGAAAAACTACAGTCTTAGTTTACTGACTTGTCAACGACCTATGACTCAGACGTTCTTCACAGGTGCCTCAGACACAGGAGTTTGAATTTCTAACTCTTTCTGCTGTAGAGATGTCTACACGGTTCAAAAAGGGTCATGATTTACTTGGGAACTGCTAGGCACTTCCCTGCCATAGCTCTCATTTGCTATAAAAAGCTTAAATGAGATGTGACGCCCAGGAAATCCAAATTATATCACAAGTCTGCATTTTTGTAGACTTGCTTTTAAAATTCTTGCATCTTCACATCTTAGGCTATGGTTTTGTGCTGATATTTAGAAATTTTGCCAGAACAAAGGCTTTGAACTGATGTATTTTCTCTCTGAATATCCGTGGAGTGTCTTTAACATTTCATATAGCTTTTTTTCTGGAATCCAGTTGTACTGCATGAAGAACTACCCCAGAAGGATTTTAGCTTTGTGCTGCTGGAAGATTTATCTAATGAGACAGGGACCTCAGCACAGCGTGTAGCAGGTTGGCATTAAAGTAAAAGGTCTACTGAAGTATTGTTTTAAGTCTACAGGTCAGTCAAGTCAGGGACAACCTTTCAACTTCCATTTGGCCTGTAAGAGTGGAGACAACTTCAGTTCCCTGAACCTTTCACACCAGAGGAGCCAGTGACTATGTCCCACACTTTTGAATATGTATATGCAGACTTACATAAAGTGAAGCTGAGTAGTCAGCATCTGAAGGCAGTCTTGATATGAAGTTAACATGATTCATGCATACCAGGATATCAGAGACATTACATATGTAAAATAATACATAGAATGTATTATTCATTATTATTGTTTATTAAAATTATGTGAAATAATTGATTGAGTATATATTATGGAGATAGTTTCTACAAAGAATGAGCTAGGATTTTTTAATATGCTTGTTGAAATTTTATTTTTATCATTCATTCCGGTAGTTTAGGCAGTGCATGTTCCTTCATGCTGACTTGAGACACAGACTGCCCTTTCAAAACGTATATATTTTTTTAGTTGTACATAAAGTATGGCTCATTTTTAGCATTACACTGGTAAAGATTTTCCTTGGGTTTGTTTTGTTGTTTGGTTTTGTTTTTTGTTTTTTTTTTCCTCAAGAACCCTTTAGCTTTCACCAGAAGGACAGTAAGAAAACACCACTATATTTAAACTAACTGGTTGACATACATTTGAGAGGAAAAAACAAAACAAAACAAACAAACAACAACAAAAACAAAAACCAAAAACAAAAAAAACCACCCAAACAAACCCCAAACAAAACAAAACAAAACCAAACCCCTCACCCTACAAAGACCAGATGTAGAATGCCTCATTCTTAATTCCTCACCCTTCAATAACATTTTAAAGTATTTTCAATTTACAGGTTCATTGATGAGAGATTACTTCATTAATTATGTTTTTTTCCACTCCATTTTTTTTTTCCCTGCTGTGATGGCATTAGGAAACAAAGTGTTACATTGTCATCCTTATACTTTTGGAAAATTAGCACTGTTTACAGAAGATAAAATCAATATTTTTTTTCAATCATCCTGGCATTTTACACACCTTTTCAGCTGCTGAATGGCAAAGTCTTAAGCTGTGAGAACACACTCATTCTAAAGTGAATATATCTGCACAGTATATAATACCTCTGAGAAGTAGCTGAAGTAGTGTTATGACGTTTCCGAATATGGTACAATTTCTTCCCATTACAGAAATATTGAGACACCCGCTCTCATTGTGTGGAAAGTACAGGTTAGGTATGTAAGGAGAGATAAGATGAATTTAGGGTTCATCTTTTGAAAAGAAGCTTTATGTGATTGAGTATCTGCCATGTATTCAGAGTTATAGTATTTGGCATCCCAGGTGGAAGGGACAGCCAACTTTCTCCTCAGTGCTGCTGCTGCCAAAAGATGTTTCCATTAAATTTGAATAGTGAGGATAAAAAATGAAGTCAGAGTATTTTCAGAACTCGTCATTAACTGCTGTTACTTGAATGCTGGATGCTCTTCCTTAGGCAATAATGAGAGTATTCAGAAACTGAGACACACAAAGCTGGGAATATACTTTTCTAAATATGAGCCGAAACAGAAATCAGGTCAAAACTAACAGGGAAAGTATAAGGTTGAAAAGTTGCCTCTCAGATAATTTTATTAAAGTAAAAGACTAAGAGATTAATAAAGTCAGTGTGAGTGTATTGTTTACTTTAGAGATGGTTAGATCAAGTCCTAATGCATTTGTTCTGGAAAGGGAAAGAGAAAGAGAGAGCGATGAGGGACAAGGGAATTAAAGATGGAAACATGAGATACAAGAGTTTTTCTGCAAGAAATGTCTTTAGATTTAGAACTTGAACCTAAGATCCCTTATTTTCCAATTTATGCTGCAGGAACTAATGCATAAAGTGCTGTAGAAAAGCATTTTACTACCTTCTGGGTAGTTCGTTTCTCAATTCCAGGATATTTTAGCATCATGAAGCATTAAAATATACATATATAAGTTCTGCAACCTTCTAAAGTTCTCTTATCCCCTGTGGAGAAATACTGTAAATATCCTTGACAACTGTAATAACTGGACATTGTTAGAGCGACGCTAACAGAGGGGGTTAACAGCTTGTGCGTGTACAAAATACTTGGAAGTCAGACAGAAAGCCATTATTATGACCTTGTGCTGACCACATTCTATGAAGTGTTACATGATCAGGGACAGGGAAGTTGCTTAATGGAAGTTATATAGTAGCTAGATGTATCCTTGTCACACTTCATCTAAACTGATACATTGCAATGGTCCGCACTGCTCAGACCTGGCAATTACTGTCCAATTCCAATCTATTCCACACTGCCACTATAATGAAAAATAATTAGGAGCCTGAAAATGAGTTTTCACATGAAATGGTTTCAGTGCTTGGACACAATCGCCTTTGGCAGATGGCTTTGGGTTTGCTTTAATATAATAAAGACAGTTAATCATCTCTAAAGAGTGCACAGAATGAATAAACTTTTAACACTACTTTCTCCTCTGAAACTCTTATATTGATCAAATGTTTAATACTGAAGAGTTCATGTATCTATGGGTGAGTGTTCTTAAATAGCTAATACCCAGGAATCTACACACATTCTGATGCACCCTGGAGATGAAGCAAATTAAGCCAGGGGCCAATTCCTTGATACTGGAGATTAGAAACTAATATCGAAGAGCAAACAAAATAAAACATTACTCTTAAATGTGGTAAAAGTACAGAACTTTGGAATGTTTTCATGAACTCTGACTATGAAATTGTAGCTTACTTAAGCTGCAGGAAATAACATGACATAATAGTAGTAAGATTATTGATAACTTTCAGAAAACATGTGTGCCTATTGTAGTCAGCACAGAAATTGATAAGAGTGGGAAGCGTTTCATCTGGCTTCAGTTAGCTACAGCACAGTTGTTAGTCACTTTAGGCTGCCTTTGTAGCCAAGGTAGAGAAATAGGCACATTTAAGGTGCAATTGGTATGACCTGTACGAGACGCCCACTTTTGGTTGAGATGAATTGCACCCCAGGAGGTGTATCAATTTCTCTTCCCTGACTGTACAGGTAGCCCAGAGCGATTAGCTCAGATGTATATGTCAATAGTTAGATTCAATAAATCTGAATAATAAAATAATAAAGTTAGATTCAATAAATCTACCTTGAATAGCTGTTTGATTTTCATTAAACCGCTTGCTAGGTTTTGTAACAGTTTTGTGAATTTGTCTTCGGTATACAAGTTAAGAAACACTGAACAATGTCTCATATATATGTTATAAAACATACGGTGTAACGATCTGGATACAGAAGGATGGATAAAAGTCTTTCTGTTGCATCCATTGAACTATGAATCATGCACATAAGCAGTAGTACTAGAAAACAGAGATATTGTTCTCTGCAAGCAACCTAATAAATAAAAAAAAAAATAAAAAAAAATAGTAGCCGAACTTTTTTCCCGAAGAACTTAAATAAACAAGACGAAAACGTAGTGAAAGTTATATGACATGTTAGCAGATGAAGATAACAAAGACTACATAGCTGTGTAGTTTTTGATTATTTTTTTGTGGAGAAGGGATTAGATAAATAGAAAGAGATGTGGAAAGAGATGTAGACAGAACTGCTATGGGGAAAAGAATATAAAATGGGCCAGTGTTACTGTTAGTGAATAATAGGGCTGCTGAGATAGAAAACAGCTCGAACAGCAAGATGCCAAAGGTAGGAGACTTGGAAAACTATGGAAAGTATTCCAAATGTCCTAGAGCCTTTATTTTGCCTGCTTCTGCTCAGTACCTCTTCAGTTTCTTTCTGCAATTTTTCTCCCAGGCTACAGGGCAGTGGGAATAAGGAACATGTCATTTTAGTCATAATCTCTCTCAGAGATAATTTTTTTCCCTTGGAAACATCTGGTTACAATGTCCCAAGTGAGGCCCCTCTTCTGTTTTGCTTCTCTGCAGTAGTCTCTGTCTTTTATTGCTTCTGTACAGTTCAGTCATACAAAAGGGAGAGGGGAGAAAAAAAATAAAATAAAATAATAAAATAACAATAATAAAGTGAAACAGAGAGAGGCTAATGAACAAATATAGTAAGAAAAATCTAGACATCAGTCTGAACTATGTTTTATACTTTTCAGTTCAAAATTGATTAGCAGCAGGATAATAAACAAAATGAATCACATTTTTTTTTTCCCACTGGAAAACACTTGTAATAGGCAACTTGATTATTCTCCCTTTCTGAGTGTTTATAATTTGTTAGCATATTTTAACAAAATTAATTTTAAAAATTTGATTTATTGAGTACCTTTACCAAATTTTTCAACCAGTGTTTGGAAGTAATGGTTTGAGTTTGGGGTTTTGGTTTTGTTTCGTTTTGTTTTGTTTGTTTTGGGTTTTTTTTTGTTGTTTGTTTGTTTGTTTTCATTTTCAGTGAGATAAGAATCCAATAATTTACAACCATGTATGTCACTAGGAAAATAATGTTGTATTCCAATAGCCTAATTAATATAGCAAACTAGCAACATTTAACATACGGTTTTAGATGAAAGAATGTACAATGAAAAATAATGGGAAATAAAAATACCTCTTTGTGACTGAATTATTAAGTGACTTTCTAAATTGTCTCTTAAAGAATTAGTAGTCATCAGTGTTCTAGGTTTTAATTTCACATACGTATTTTTGCTCTGTTTAGTTCCTGAGATCTTGTAACCTCTTTATAGCTACTTCACCTTTACCTTTTGTCATCCTTTTTACCTCCTCGCTAGTTTTGCAGAAATCATTCTTGTCTGATATAAAGTTAAGGTCTTCAGGTTGTCTTATTCCAACAGATATTTGTAATTCCAGTTTAAAATTGCCAGGCAAAATGGGGATTATAAGTAGAAATAATGAATAAATCAAATATCTTGATTGTGTATTTCTGTTTAATTTTAAACCCTATAATTATTTATCATCAACCAGATTTATTAGAATGCTCTATTTGGAGGAATGTTGAATTCAAGTTATCAGTGGCTTCAAAACTAATGAGTGTAGTTCATGTAACAGTTCAGTCTTAATTTTATTTCTAGTACATTCAGCTATATTGACTATCAACTCAATTTCTTGACATAGAAATTTTTGGCATTTCTTTTTTTTCCTATACAGTCTGAAGATATTCATATATCTGACACACTTTGACGCTTTTTTTCTAATAGTGGAACTCGTTGTTCTCTACAAAAGTGTATGAGCATTACCAGCTAGTAACACATAGCACAAAAGTTATGAAGGAAACTGTCTTTTCGGACTTGTACCTCTTAGCACTGAAAACTCATAAAATGTCACTTTATATAATATAACATTTCATTTTATAAAGAAATTTATGAAGAAATTTCATTTTCTTCTTTCATATTCCATCATCTACTTATAGAAGAAGAAGAACTCTGAGACCCTTGCAAAGGAATCGCTAGCCTTGGAGGTGATGTCACCACACAGTTTGATGTCATCAGCAAACTTGCTAAGGGTGCACGTATGTTGCATCCCAACAATGAAGAAGTCAGGTTCATCCCCTGGAGGGATGAACAAGGTGCTTCTGGACAAATTGAAACACAAAAAGGAAGACTACAGAGGGTAAAAGCAAGAAGAGGTAGCTTGGAGGAATACAGAGAAACTGTCTGAGCAGCCAGGAATCAGGTCAGGAAAGCTAAAGCTTAGCTCAGGTAGAGTTAAATCTGGCCAGGGACATCAAGGTCAACAAGAAAAACTTCTACAAGTGCACCAGTGAAGGAAGACTAGGGAATATGTGGGAATAAAAGAAATTAGATACATCAATAGGTGTGTTCGGAGAAATCATGGGGAAAATTCACTACAGGTATTTTTAAAAGGACATGCATTTGTAAGGTGGTAAGAGATTTAAAATACAGTTAATTTTTTATCTTTTTTTTTTTTTTTCATCTTATTGGATTAATCTCTGGATCATATTGGCTCACTATGAATCTGAAGGACTGCATGCAAAATAATACAACAGTTGTGTGCTTGGGTTCTTTTTGAGGTATTTGATTGAGAAAATGGAAAAGGGAATGGATTAAAAGGGCTTGTCTGAGTAGTGGAGAAGAATGTCTCTATTCTGCAAAGAAATAACTCTAGAAATTAATTAGTAAGTCAGAGGTATAGAAGGAGAGCTGAAGGTGGAGGGGAAGAGGTATAAGTGGAAGGAAAATGAGTCAGTCAAATTGAAACATGTTTCCTCAGTGGTGTTCAACTGAATAATATAGAAACTGGAGAACAGCAAATTTAAGATAGATAAACTTCAGAGGGCTACAAATAATTTTGTACAACATGTTGAGTGATAGCCTGGCTGAAGATATATTATAGTACTGTTGGGAGAAAGTTCTTGAGTCAGACACGTCTGAAACTATTCTGTTGCAATGTGTGAGTTCCTTAGATACAAATAAAATTGCCTCTATATTTAGAAAACAGAAACCAAGAGATACAGTCCGGTAGTCACACTAATGTCATCAGTACAAAGGTGCTTTTGAAAAGTAACCACGATAGTGCTGTATGAATCCCATGGAACACAGCACTAGTGTTAAGTCCTTATAAAGCCAATTTCATATTCACAACGAATGGTCCTCACACAACAATCTGACATCAAAAATTTTTCCACTACAGGATGCATCCAGTGCTTAAACATCACCTTCTGTGTTACCAGTTTCCCTGTGAAACTGTGTCATTTCAGATGGCACACAGGTCCTGTAACTGCAGTATATTAAGTATATATTTGTTCACTAAGCATGTAGAATGGCTGTTTTATATTGACTGCCTCATCAAAAGGCATGCAAATAAATAGCTAGCAGACACTAGCAACTTTAAAAGAAAATGTGTAAAACTTGAAGATACATTGGTTATATATATCAGAACTAGAATGTTCCATAAATTCGCTTTCTTCCGCGATATGTATAAATCCCTTTAAATCTTGTTGATTTGCATTGCACAGCCACAGAGAGTATAATTTATATCTCTATGTTTTAGAGGACACCACTTCACTGATTTTATCCTTAAACATCCACGTCTGCTTTAAACATTTTATGATCAATGTATATGTGCTTACTGAAGTTAAATATGGCATGATGCCTTTAGTGTTAGAAGTTTATTTTTCTGTCAGAATAGTAATTCTGCTACACAGTTAGGACAAACATAACAAAGCACTAAAAGCATTGTTTTCCATGTCAAATTGTAGAATGTTCACACAGAGCACATGATGGTGGTCCGTTTTCCAGTAGAGCTGTACTCCTCTTCAGCCACCACTGTCAGTGCCAAATGCTATGCATGCTTCTTTATTTTAATAATACATTTCCTCTTCAGACTAAGTGAGAGAAAGGAGAAGAGAAAACTTTTTAGATTAAATGGGGCCAGAATCTTCATCACCTTCCCCAAAACTTGCCCTATTATTTATGAATTCAATCATATACAGAGTAAAACTTATTATGCATCTTTATGCATGCTACATATATTTCTGAATAATGGCAAGGATATTAAAAGTAGCCAAGCCATGCATTATGTCTTCATCAACAATTTAAATTAAAACAAAAAATCCTTGGTCTTTTGTCCCTCTATCATCATGTGTGGAATTGAAAATTATAGTTACATTTGAAGACATCAGCTCATGTTGTCACTGCGCATACAGTTTGGCTATATAACACCAAATGCCAGGAACTCTTACTGGCATGTGCAGTAATGTAATATGATTGCTAAAACATCAAATTCCCTGCTTACAATCAATTTTTACAATCAGATTTTGAGCAGACATAATTTTTAGAGCTACAAATCATTTCTGCTTGCTACTTACATCTGACTCATGTCTAATTTCAGGTTACAGAAGACAATATTGAGCATTTGTAATATCGATTTGGGGGGAAAAATAATGAATTGTTCTGACTAACTAGATAATTGCATGTTGGAAATGTACTTTTTCTCTGCGTGTTGTTTTCCAACACCCTGCTAACCCATGAATAATTATTTCAATTGTTACTTTAATACAGCTTAATTTTTTTTAAATGGTTTATGAAAACATAGTATACATTTCAAGATGCAACTTCATATTTTCATTTTATTTACTTTTCTTCAAGCATTTTTCAGTGGAGTAAGTAGATGTTTTAGGTACTTAACCCGGGCAGAATTGTTATACTGTGTATGTCTTTCTTGCTATATTACCTGAAATCTATTTTTAAATGTACAGTTTTATTGGTAAGGATTTGTAGTGTGAAATAAATGTTTAGCATGGGATTCATGTTCTCTAATCTTAGAAGTCTACATTGCTTACATTTGAAGAAGTTGCTTGAAGTTGAAACTATGGAATTAAGCAGTTTTAGGGTGCTTTTCCTGACATATCTAGATCAGATTGTGGATGGCATCAAACATCTCTCTCTCTCCACTAATTATGAAGTGTCCAAGCAGATACTTATTATTTATCTGCGTGATGGATTCAGATAAATCTATCTGGTCAGATAAATCTCACCAGGAGTCTTAAATCCTGGCTTAAATTTACAAGCAGGGGAAAGATCATAACAGATACACACAGATGAATGTACACTCATATGTATGTGCATTTGTGTGAGAGAGTGTTTGTTGTGTGCACAGATCTCAGCTTCGTTTCTGTTATTATGCATTCAGTGCAGATTTTAATTACATTATCGTGTGCTATTTCTTGCATAGGAACCTTCTTCACTCAAGGCACAGATGGATATGTGGGTATTTCTCACGTAATGAAAAGTGCTCAATATTTTGTTTCACTTTCTTGATGCTGAATATACGGGCCCAAACTTGATTCAGCATGTATTTACTACAAAACCTGCTCCAGAGGCAGAATTGCTCATTTCTTCTCCTGTGGTGGTTCTCACTGCGATATCCACGTTATCACAGATGGGAAGGATTGCAGACCTGCAGTCCCACACGCTAATTGTCAGACTCCCCTGGCTGGTTCCTGCCCACCACCTCCTGTAGCAGCACTACCATCTCTCTGACATGTGCAAGGTGATTTTCCAGCTTTTCTCTCACTTTCCTCCCTAAACCATGTTTTGCCAGTCAGTTCTGTGGGTTCCCACAGTAGGAGTAGCCATCTCAGCTGCATGTGTGTCAGTCAGGCCCTGCTGGAGCCCTTCCACGCTGAGCCCAGAGAAGCCTTAGAGATGATATGCACAGCAGATGTCACCTCCGATGGTGTGACAGGAACAGGTCCCACCTTGTGGTCTTGGATACCAGAAGCATCTCCTGAGCTACGACAAACCACGAAACCACCTCACACATCACAGGCAAAAGCCTTTAATGCATGGATTCATTTTCACAGTACTCTGTAGTGGAGAGGACATTTTTACGCTTCATGAGGCAAAGAGTGGAAGGAGAGGAATAGCTTATTCAGTAATCTACTAAATCGTATTAGGCATTAGGTTTTTTGGGGTTTTTTTTGAGAATATATATTTAAAAATATCATACAGCTTCCAGCTGCTTTTAAATTTATCCACATGACAAGATGAGGACTAGATAACTACTAACCATATGTGAGAAGTTCTGGTTAAATAAGTAGCTTACAATTACATAAAAACAAATTTTTAAGTCAGGGTGCAGATATTCTGACTTGGAGCTTCATAGCATTTTGAGGGGATGAGAGAGAAGGCTGGGTTTTGTACAGAATTTCCACTTAGAAGAAAAAAACCAAACTGGGAAAGCAGAAGCTCATCACGTAGTATTATCTGATGGCTTGGCTGGGAGGTTTGAATGGACATTGCAGGTCTCTGATGCTCCATGTAATGGAGTAAGTGATAGCAGCAGGTGGGAATAGTTCCCTGTGTAGACATCAGCACTAAAGGAGTCTGCAACATATTTTGCTGAAAATGTGAAGATTTTCAGTTTAGGGCACCATCCCCGACTGCTCCTGAGCACAAACTTCTGTGAGAATATATTGCCTTCCCAGGTCTCTGGAAGGTTTAACACTTTCCTCTCCCCCTCTACCAGCCTGTCAGGGTCCCAGTGCCATTTTTTCTCTACACTAGCTCCTGATTCAGTTAGTCTTCACCTTCCTGGGTTTATTGCTGTACTTGCAATACTTTCAGTCTCCTCTCCACAACTTTAATTTCCTCCCCATACTTCCAGCCTCAGTGGTCTTATTCAGCAACCAGCATTTTCACTTTGAACTCTAAGCCCTTTCCTATAATTTTCCCTTAGCCAGCTACAGTTCTTTACTCAGAAACTCTTAATCCCTTTGTTTCTCCATCTTTCACTCACTCTTGGTCTGCCTGTTGAGTTCCAGCCTTCCTGATGGTATTCCTGTTTCCTCACACCACCTGACAGTTCAGCCCTGATTTCCTTCCATTGCTTCCCATGTCAGGTTTTTTGCCTAGTGAGCCAGGCTGGGATTCAGTCCATGTCAAGTGGGATTCAGTTTAGGATCAGCTTCTTCAGGGACTAGTAGGACACCTTTGAGACATTCAAGCATATCTAAATATCTATCTGCAGGTTATTGAACTGAACGCCATGATAAATCTTAGGATAAATCGCATCAGTCTCCCTTCTGTGTTGACTTCATTGACTACATCTCCATTGCTTATAGGAGTCTTATAGAGAGAGGGTCATCCTTGGATGTCCTGGGTTGTCAGGATATCAAACCCTAAGGATTTTGCCAAACCATAAAGCCACTACTCTACTGTACATCTCATGGCACATCTGGTGACCGTTAGTGGTTACCCAAAGGTTTATCTTTAGCTTACCCTAAGGGCGTCTGCCAGCTCTGGATGTCATTTAGATTTCTGAATGCTACTGCTGAATTTAGGAGTTGATTTCTACCCTCCCTGCCTATCCCAGCCATGGGCTCAGTCCTTGTTCAGTGCAAGCAACTAATCTTTGTTAACAAAGTTCCAGGCTACTGAAAACAGGATATTGCACTTATTAAACTATGGCTGGCTAGGTAATTAATAAAGTTGGGTGTTCTGGGTCTGGTTGGGATGCAGTATGTGAGTTCTGAGTCTGTTAGAACTCAATTTCGTTCGTTTTATGAGACAGGTATCTCTGCTACAGGAAGTTTATTCACCTCAACACAGTATCAAGAAACAAAACCTTGTCAACAAACCCAGACATTTTCCTCACTTGCAGTTGTCAAGCCTGATATTCCCATGGTTCTGTTCTGAACTAGGCCCTGTCTTTCAGCTCCTGATTAGGTCAAAACTGCTTCTTTAACTGTCTGCTGGCTTTATGAACTGAAATTTTTCCTTTCAAGCATGCGTAGCATGATAAAGAATATCCTGCATTTACTATCAGTCTTCCAGAAATCTCACAAAGCACTTTACTTACATCTGAAATGTATTTCTTTGGTTGTCTCATTTCTTAAAAATATAGGGAGTTGTATGTTTGTTTCTCCAATTAACAGAAGAATGACCCAAAACCCTTTTTGTCTTACCAGCATCATGACTGTCTATCAAAGAAGCCCTCTGGTAGCCATCAGTGATACCTCTCATGAAATGTGCCATACATCTCCAGGAAAAAAATCTACATTCAGATACCAAGTTACACAGTGCCTTTATTCAGCATAGTATTTAAGAAAATACTTATGTTGAAAGTTTTATCTTTTGCTTAACTGCTTACCTAAAGTTTAGTCTGAATAGGGTAATATGTTTTACAGATTATACAGTTAATGGATTAAATCTCTTACTACGATTAGAGTTTGTGGATTCCTTCCTACAAAAAGGCGAGTTACTTAGCCCAAACCAATGAAACGGAAAAATGCTGTAACTGTCATAGTAAAACCATAAGAACAGTCACATTTTCAGAATGAAATTGTCCAGAATAATTGGATTTATCATACATGAAAGATTTCCATAAAAGAAAGTAGTCCCAAACTTTACCAAAAATATGAAGAAAAAAAAAAAAAAAGGAAAAAATAAATTAGATTAAAACTTTAGCTTTTTTTTTTTTAGGCAATTTGACTTTCAAGGAACCACACAGGTAGGTATATTAACTAAAACCCCCCTTTTTTTACAAAGACTTCCAGACCAGTGACTTATTCCTTCCAGTGTGTCAATAAGGGAAAGTCAAAGAAGTCAGTATTTTTTTCCTGGAAATACATGTGACATCTTAAAGTATGCGAGAGTTTAAAATTATATATCTAGTAAGGGGTTTGCTGAACAGACCCAGGATGTTCCGTGCCTTTTAAGATCAATCTATGAATTGTGCTAATGCTGATAATTGAAAATGTTTTTATGTTTCAAACATGAAATTGATTTATTTTTTTTTAATACGTCCCAGACAGAACTTCATTCCAGCTAAATGATATCAACATCTTTTTTTAGACTGTGTGTTTTAATGTCAGTGGATGTCCATCAAATGAACATGTTGGTCTATATATCAAAGCTGTTTACTCTGATGATGAGACTGTGGGCTATTTTTCTCATATTACTAGTTTATTCTGCTGGAATTGCTCAACACGGTGTAATAACATACTAAATGTTCATGGAACAGCACATTGAGCCTGGGTCATTTGAATCATAGCTGAGAGTCTTAGTTACTAGGTTGTTGTCAATCTCATTCTTTTGCATTTAATGAACATCTAACTATGTATTTGCAGAGCAACAGCATAGCCTAGTGGTTAAGTTTCTGGAGAAGACATGGACCAATGTCCAACAGTATGACCCAAATCAGGCAGAGGAGGGAAAGCAGATTGTGCCACATAACTTGGAGCTGAAGAACATCTTGTCAAGAGAAGTTTTATCATCACTGAAAAGGGTTGAGTTTGGTGTTTGGGTGGGTTTTTTCCACATTTGTTTTTGTTCCATCGTGTTTCTGACCAAATAAATAAATGAGTTTCTGACCAGATTTCTGGTTGAAATAATGTAGCATATGCCGTCTACTAATTTAAAAAAAACCCAATTTTCCTTTTATATGGGCTCTTTAAGGCCTTATTTTAGAGGAACACATTAAGAACAGAGATTTCATCCAAAAAGTAAAACAAATGGAGGCTGACAGGGCTGATGTGTGGAATGTTTCTACATGTCAAAAAGAAACTAGCCCATTTCTTTTTCTGAGTTTGCCCTTCTGTTTTCATAGACCATAAACTTTTTCTTAGCTTTTGAACAAAACATTCAGTCAAGCTTTAGAATGACAGATATATGAATCTTGTGGTTATGCCTATGGTTCCATTTCACTTCTGAAATTCCTGGAATTTCTTAAAAATAAATTGTCAGTCGCTGTTGCTGCCAATGTGTCCTGGGATAGCAGTTCTTGATAACAGTATATTAAAGGTATAAGAAGATATCATAGATAATTTACAAAATATTTCTGGCTATGATTCTATGATTTAAACAAAGCATTAGTCATAACAAGATATAGTTGGCCCTTGGAAATCCTGGGAAATCCAAATGCATGCCTTGCCAAGAGTTGTCTCTTGCCTTATGTTGTGTATATTGCACGCTCTTTAGCACTTCCAGTGAAACTTACTGCTTCAAATGACAAACATGTAACAGATTAGTAAGTATATTTATATGGCAGAATGTATAGTTACCTTCCTTAATTCAACACATGGCACTTTTAAAAAAATTTAATGCACAGCATTTTTGATTGTGGTCAATATATTTCAGTATTTTGATGCAAGTGTAGCTGCTAACAAAAATAAAAAATGTCTTTCTATCCTCCCCTAAAAACTCCCTGTTTGGGGAAACTAGTGTGGTTTGTGGAAATATTTCAATTTTGGTAGAAAACACTCAGCATTCTACCTGCAAAAGTTCAGATAAACTGATGGATCACTGCCATTACTTGTGAATGCCCTACCCACTAAGGTTCTCAATATCCTGAGATGTCTAAATTCCTAATTTGATTTCTATTAATTTTTAATTTAAAATATTTACATAGCATACTGAAAAAAATTTTAAAATGCCCTTTAAAAAAAAATAAAATAGAGCATTTCAATGTTGTTTTCCTGGTGGTCTATCAGCAGTTTTCACTGACACAGCTAAATCTAAGACTAAGTACAAAAATTACTTATTTGGTTAATTTGTTGTGGGTTTTTTTGCCTGTTTTAATAGTTTTCTCTATTAACATAACAATACCCTGCTTTAAGCTTATGGTAAGTGACTCCCTGAGGACCTACTGCATAGAGCCATGTGTCCCTTAAACACAACCGTTCTGTGTCACTCCAGAATAACTTCTAGTGCCAGATGTAACACACTTCAATATCATTGCCAAGCTGAAGTATCTTTACACTTTTTTGGGCATAAATTGCAATTTGGGGTGCATGAACATGGAACCGTACTTAAAATAAAATGTATTAGTAGAAAAAATAGAAGGGAAAAGAAAAAGAGACAACAAGAGGGTGCTTGATATCTTTCTAGAAATAGATGAAAAAAAATATTAGAGGGAGTTCTATTTCTTATTCATTCTTTTGAGCTTACAAAACTAATTTACTCCAAAAAGCATTAGCTCACTGGGGTGTGAATGCTTCCGTGTTTTTTTTCAGTCAGTCTTGTGTTTGTGTTGTAGAGATCATCCACATTTGTACAGGGTCTTACAGGATCATTGTGAAAGTAACTGGCAATCTATCTGAAGTCAGATCCCATCTCTGGAACAACTTTATACAGAGCACCAGGGACTGAATGATCACATATAACTAATTTTATCAATAAATTAATAGTTTTCATGTTATGACTGTTTATATGTCTTCATTGGAAACGAAGGGGCTTGTCAAAAAATCCTGAATTTCTGATTAGTTTCAGGGATTTGCGAGGGGTAGAATACAGGAAACAGAAGTGCAACAACAGAAACAGTAATTTAAAAGCTACACTGAAGCAAAGCTGTACATCTTTAAATTCAGAGTTTATAATAACTCAGATTCTGCATTTCTGCTCTACTGCTGAAGAGCTTTATACATAATATAGTGGTCTGAGATGTTAAAAATTCTCATGTGCTATGAGAAGCAATACACCGCTATTTTTTTTTCCCACTTACAAACAGAAATATTGTGCTTCGTAGCAACTTTTGAATTTCTTATGCCAACATGCGTACAAGAAAGTCTATTCATTTTATTATCATTTCACAGATTATAAAATCCCTAGATTTCTTGAAATTTTGGAAGACAGTCTTTCTAATCATAATTTCTGTGTGGTTTCATCTTGCTAGCTCACTGAAGAGGGAAATTGTCACACAAAAGACCTCATTCACTAGTGTTGAAACAGAATAATGAATGGAAAGTGACAAAAGAGATGTACCTGTTTCTGCTAATGCTATATGTCTTGCTTCAACAAGATCTTATGTTCTTCAACTTCAGGCAAACCTCCCAGAGAGATAAATTATTGCTGGTTTTCTTTATTACTATCTGGTCTTGCAGGACAGCCCATTTAAAGTCTCTGAGGCATCGCTTCTGAGCATAAAAGTTCTTGCTGCCATTTATTGTCACTGCGAGTTCAGTGCGGTTTTTTTCTTTTTCCTTTTTTCTTTTTTTTTTTTAAATTTATGTTAAATTATATGTTAAAATATTAAACAGTATTATTGGCATAATATTAAATAAGAAATATATTCTGGGTGCAAAATCACAACATTTGATCCAGAACCAAGAGGCAAATCAACTTCAATCCCCTAAAAAGCTTGTCCTTGTAGTCAGACAACAAGTGGTGTGACATCACTGAATCACTGCCACTATACACTTCGGCTTGGGTACTCAATAGGAATTAGATATCCAAATGCCTTTGAATATTTGACCCACAGTTATTTGTGTATTGTTTAGAGAACTGAAGCATAACTAAAGATATCGCAAGGGTCTGTTGAAATGCCTCCTGGAAAATAATGCTTATTTAGAAAGGCGACAATAATGTATTATAATCGTGTCCTTGAAAATGTCTGGACATCTTTAAATTGGAAATAGTGAACTACAGAATTGCTCGTTGCAAACTAAGTAAAAACTCACTCAGAAAACTTCAATCAATCTACCCAGAGAAAGGCTGTGGGCCCTCAGGATCTGAAATTCAACTTGAGCCGTAAAATGAAAAATCTGAATTTAAAAAAACCCTGTACATTCTCAAAAACTGTATGTCTCTGCATCGTTACTTTTTTGGGGGGGTTGGTTATTCTTTTCTAGAAGAAAATAATATATATTGCCACTATCAGTTGGCTGATCTACTATAAACTTATTAATGGGGTAGTGTAAAAACAACTTGATAAAACAAAAAGAGTAGTGGGCATTTGCACTGAACCTCAGAACAAAAAAAATTGAGCAGTAAAGAAGTGAGAGGAGGTATTTCAGTGTTGGTGGTGAGGTAAAGCTGTTGGATGTCTTTCAAATTATTATGCCAGTCCAGATATTTTTTGCATAATGAGAACATCTTTCATGTGTCAGAACAGGTTTTGATTATAACTAAATAAGTGAAAGCAGGGATGTGTTGATAAGGTCACCTTTAATGCAAAGTTTGGTCTGAGTTGTCTAAAGTACTTAATGGAACAGAGAAACCTGCTGATGAAGTGAGGCATTCAGAGAAAGAAGTATTGTAGAACACTGTATTTTTCAGGAAAAAAAATAAACATCCTTTTCCTTAAAAAAATAAAACAATCACCTATATTGAGAAGAGAGAAAAACAGTTACAGTAAACAATTTTTTATTAATGAAACCTTTTTTTTTACTTATTATACATTGCATATATATATGTATGTTATATATATTATAAATTATTTATTCAAGTTCTTGATATCAAATTAATTGTAGTTTTTAAATTATGTTTATTACAGTAGCCATGAAAACCTTGCTCTGAATATGTTTGAATAGTTTCTGGCTGTTTGTAGCTGGGTCTTCATTAAACAAATAATTTTATGTATCCAGAAAAAAAAGAAAACCACATTGATTTGAATAGCACATTATTAACCACAGAAATAACCGCCAAAGTGTGCTGGGGGAGTATAAGTTTAATTTGTATATACTTATATATTTTAAATATATAGTCTTACTCAGTAAGACTAGTATGTTCCTTTTAAATATTTCAGAGTCACTCAATAATCAAAATATTTTGATATCTCTCCCCTAAAATAAACTATTTTAGTAAGGGCTAATTGAAAGATTAAGAGAGTTTAATATACCACTGCAATATCGTGAATAAAATACAAATATCTATTCCAAAGCTGCATGGTCTTATTTTCTAGATTTTGGATGCTGGAGCTGGCCTGTGGATGAAGACTTGGATCCCACTTACACTGGACTTGTTTTTCAACCTCTCCCTCTTACCACAAGACGAAAACATGTTTTCTGAAGAATAGTGTGAATGTATCTAAATTCTTCTCTTCTCTTCTTCCTGATTATGTTATTTTCTCTAGAAAACAATATTGTCTTTACTTATAGGAAATTTTGGTCGTAGCCTGTCTTTAGAATAATACTACTACACCAGAGGAATTCCTGGAAGTTATGTTTGTAACTGCAGAAATGGGAAGGGTGGTGATGTTATTTGTGTTATCATACATATATATGACAAGCTCTCACAAAGTAAGCACTGTCATTTACCTCTGTATTTGTACAGTATCTAAATGTTGGGTTTCTCAGTGGTATTACAATGCACTTTTTTGTAAATAATAGCAGCAACCATGAATACATGGATTTTTTTGTCTTTTTATGATCATGAGAAACTTTGAAAATGAACCAATATTGAGCTGAAATACCAGTGAAAAGTAGGACACATTGTTCCAGAGAATATATCTTAAGCAGAGTTAACAATAGCTGAACCATTAATAATGTAGTAAAAATGTTTGAGGAACATAAAATCATAAAATCAAAGTTTGGGTTGGAAGAGTCCTTTAAAGGTCATCTAGACCAACCCCCTTGCAATGAGTATGGACATCTTCAGCTGGATCCAGCTGGCTCAGAGGCCTGTCCAACCTGACCATGAATGTTTCCAGGGAAGGGGCACCTGCCATCTCTCTGGGCAACCTGTCCCAGTGCTTCACCACCCTCATCATAATAAATTTCTTCTTAGCTAGGAGGGAAGCCATATTATGTTGTTGAAGGCCATGACCCTTAAGCCACTTTTCCAATTCAGAATCCTGATTCACGAGTGCAGAACACATGGCAGTGGTAAGACTGAAGATCCTGCTTAACTAGGCAGGGGTCAGGGAGTTGCTTTGTTTTGTTTTAATCTTTTTTACTGCAGTGCTGCGCAGCCTAATTATTTAGATACATTACGATGCCCAAATGAACAAAGAATGCATTAGTGTACAGCACGTCTGTAGAATATGACTTCATTATGGTTTTCCCAAAGGTTCAGTTAACATTATCTACAGCAACCCTTAACCAATACCTCTAGCTGGGCTAGGAAAAATACGAGGTAGGAGGAATGCTGCACATACAGTAATATTCCATTTTTGTTTTGACAAATATAAAAGATTATTTTATTTATTTATCACGCTTCCTCTGAAATTAGTAGTTTTTCTCACTTGCTTTCATTTCCAGGGTGACTGTGCACATATACCTATGGGTTTATATATATATATGTACACGTACATATGCACGTGCATGTACATTGTGCACATATATATAAACTATACATAGATGGCTGATATTATCACAACCAGAAATTGAAACATCTAAGGGACTCCATTACGTCTTTAATCATTTACTTGCAGTTCTGCGGAAGACAGAGTTTGGCAAAGCATCAATTGTTCCGCTTGTTTTGGGTTTTTGTGTTTGAATGAAAGTACTTATGATTGTAACAAATTAAGTATTGTAGTTTTTCCTTTTGGAGTGTGGTAAATTATGTTTCTTCTTCAACCAGTTAAATCTTTGAACAGGTCTGGTTTCCATTCTAGAAAGCAAGAGGATATTTGTGTGCTCCACCCCCCCCCTCCAAGATTCCCAAGTCTAGATGAGTAATATGAATAACATGGCCAAATAAAAGTCATCTGCTGGGAGAAATTATCTTAGAAAGTGGAAATGAAAAAATGCCAGAAATACAACAGAAAATTCATCAGTGTACAGTGGATAAGACAAAAGTAGAGTTCTATTCCTATTACTACTGTGTCTTGATATCAACGCTGGGGATTAACAATATAGATTAGTTAAAAATTATTAAATCTAATAATATTGTGAATACAGATGAGAGAAATGTGGAAGGAAAATTGCAAATGTTTCAGGCTACTTTGTGAGGCTTCTAGCTACTCCAATGTAAAATTTGAGACACTTCAAAGTTCTCACCATTCCTGACAAGCGTCAACAGCGTTTGCTTTTGTTATATGAACTGTGTACAGCTAATCCACTACTAATTGTAGCTGGTTGCTAAGCACGCTTCCCCGGGAAAGGTAGTCACCAGGAAAAAGCTAGTCACTTCCCATAGTTTAGACCAGAATCAGAATGGAAGCACTTTATTAATTTATTAACGACATGTAATTAACCCACAATGAACTATACATTCAGGATCAATATCGGTAATATAACAGATAAATCATGGTACCAGACACTTTCAGAGCTTTAATAAACAGCTACACATCTCCCAGTCCCTATAACTACTCTCCAGGAGTACACACAACCCCCTAATATCCCCTAGACCCCAGGTAGTCCCCCTCTGCCCCTAATCCATGGGTCACAAGACCCCCTCTGGGCCACCTGGTCCCTCTCAAGGGGGGAACTGCTGCCAGTGCCTGCAGGATGCTGCCAGTGCCCCTGCAGGGTCTCCCCCACCTGATGACTCTTTTCATGCTGACTCCATCTGTATTTCTGTTTCTTTTACTCTATTCAACAGAATTTTTTTTCTTGTATTACTGTTTAATTTTTCTGATGACAATCTTCCTCTTTAACATGGTTGGTTTGAAGCAGATCCCCTCCTGCCAGTCCTGCTCACAGAATGTACACCCACTTACTCACGCTATCCAGGCCACCCCCTGTGTGGGTAATGTGAGCACATCACAAAGACCTTTATGTTACAGTTAGGAATGGTAAAAACATTCCCCTGAGGAAAAAAATTAGAATCGATTTCATACAGACATCATTTGGTTTAGTTCACCTTGTTTCATTTTGTTCACCTGTCAAAAAATGTACTTTTGGATTTAAGAGGGTCACCTGGGTGAAGAGTAGGTGAGGAGATGGTTAAAAGAAGCAGCAGATGCAACTTAGAAAAAGGCAGTAGACAATTCAGGGCATCTTAAATTTTGTTGCTTAAGTACAAGATAGTTAACCTGGAATTCCCAGCAAAGAGATATGCAGCTACTTCCACAGGTGAACTCACCTAGTCGTTTCTAGATATTTTAATCAGTTTGGTTAGGACAGGATGGATGGTCCTTTGGAAGTAACTATTTCTGTCCAAAGGATTTGAAAGGAACCTTAATTGATTATTATGGGCTTACATAACACCGTTTAAGACCTCTAAACTTACATGGCACATAAAAAAAAATACTTGCAGTCTTTACTCTTTATGCGTGGACAACAAAGCTGAAGTCCCTGAAATGTCTGCATCACAGCACGGTTTCCCATTGAATCCTAGAAAATATTTCCAGCAGAATACAGAGTACAATTCTGTCTGTATACATATCCCGATCCAATGAAATAGTAATGAAAATGGGCTTCCAATGGCCAACAAATTCATCTGCATCTCATTCATGTTCTGGTGAACTTTTAATCCTTATCCTATCCTTAAGGACATTCAGTAAATCAGGTTAAAAATAAGGAAAAAAAAAATTGTGATTATGAACCATTTTTCTACTGGAGTTTGCACAGTGTCTGGCACAACAGGATTGTGGTCCAGGAATGAATATCCTGCTAAAGCTACACAAACTGAAAAATCATTTTTATTCCAGCTGTCAGTATAACACATTGGCATCATTTATCAAGAAACCTACCTTGAAAGTGGCATGGAAGGATTTGTGATGGAAAGGTAGCCATCACTGTGTTTTAGTTCTCATCCCCAGAGGGCAACTGTGAGGTACAGCAACTTAGCAGCACAAAGCTGAAGGAAGAGAGGTCCATGTACCACTGGAATTACCGGGGCAATTATAATAAGGAGATTGAGGTTCCACCTTCAGTCACATGCTCTATTTGGTTCTGTCTTTTCATTCTCTATCCATTTTAGGTCTTTACAAAAACACACTTGTGCAAGTATTGATAAGCATCACTTCCATTTGAATGATAATGAACAGTTACATCTCATTGGTCTCAATTTGTTCACACAGGCAGAAACTTACTTTGTTAAAATCACTGTGGACCTAAAGCAAAGTGAACAACTGGTTTTAAGGGAAGGAGAGAAAGAGAAAAGCTATTTCTTTCACAGGTGACCCAAAAAATTTCACTACAGGGACAGATTACAGATTGTTCCCTGGTGGAGTTGGCCTCTATCTTTTCAGTTGTTATTCCTCACTGCTGCTCACCAAATCTTTTCATAGAAACCTCTAATAATGGGTAATCCAGAACCTTCCCAGGCAATCACTTTTTTTTTCCTTTTTGGTAATATTTCATAACTTTCTGTAATGTCTAAATTAAATCAATTAAACTGCAATTTAATCCCATGATTTCTAGTCTTATTCCCAACTGAGCTGTGGAGAACAGATTTTTCCATCCTTCTTTTTATAGTTTGCAATAATATTTTGCATATTTGAAGATTGTTGCTGTATTCTCCTTCTGTATCCTCTTCTTCAGACTTAACAGTAACAGTTCTTCCTGTCTCTCCACATAATCACGATTTTAGGATTGTTGATCTTGCTTGTTATTCCTTTCTGGACTTCCTCCAGCTGGATCACAGCTTTCTTGAGACGTGGTGCCCTAAACAAATGTTGACTTCTCCAGTTGAAGGTGTTGCCTGGATGCTTTTAGCCAGCCTTTCAACTGCTTTTAATGAAGAACAGTTGAATCGGATTTGGAACAAAAGTAATGTGATGGACTTTTTGTTTGGTTGGTTGCTATTACTCTTTTTTTGACAAGGGATCTCATGATGGTACATGTGATGTCAGAAATTTTTAAAACTGATGTTACATATCCTATAAAAAACATATAAGCTATTCTCATATCTGTGTCTGTGTAGCTCTGAAAATGATCACATCCTTTCTATCACAACTTATTTCAAAGCTTTCTGCTCATTGCAGTGACAGCTGATGGCAAAAGAAACTTATTCATTAAGAATGTATTTAATGAGGAAAAGACCACTGTGAGTAATTCTCATTTACCTCAGTGACCTGGCACTGTAGTCACTGGGATCAGGCGCTTGGTCAATGCCAGCTGTCTAACTTAATTTTCTACAGACCATGGTTTCTCACATTTGTGCACCTGTAAACTTTCCAGCAGCTTCTTTGTGCCAATAAAGAGCAGAAGACTTGCTCTGCTTCACTGGTATTTCCAGATATTCATGTTGCTGCATGTACGCTTGCTGCACTTCTTTCCTACAACTCAGGTCAGAATTTAATATGCCAGGACTTGAAAGCTCACTGGGGATAAGTTAGGTTCCAAGTATCTGTGATGACTTTTAAACCAAGGATTAATGTTATTTAAATGGCTCTTCTTAATGACCCTGAATTCCTATAACATTTATTATGCTAAATATAGAATTGCCTCAGGATGTGATAGCACATATTTCAGAATCTATTTGAAGAGATTGAAACAAGAGCTTTGTATCTGTGATGATTGTATACACTGTTTTGAAATAATATTTATCCTTATAATACTTGAAAGCTGATTTGACAAGTGACAATGGGAAACTTGCTGTATTCCTAATGGACTGCCATACTTGGAGTTTCTACAATTTCAGCACAAATTCTAAGGCACAGGCTTATCTCTTCCTGTTAGCTGAAACTAGAGCAGAGCAAATGAAAAAAAAAATAGCCATGAATGCCTGCTCAAAATTTTAAATAAAATTTTCCTCTTCTTCAGTCATAACTTTCTGTATCCTCTTTTCTGAATATTATCATGCAAAGGTTTACTAGCAGATTGTTCACTCAGATATTTCATTTAAGTAAAGTATATTCATAGACATTTGCAAACACAATTATTTGAACCAAACCAGAAAAGTCATGCTGATTCAGTTCTGGAACAAAATATACTACATGCCTCATGTATTCCTTCAAAGATAAGCAATGACATTCAGATTTCAGATATTGATTATTCTCAATGACTTCTTCCCAAGCAATTTAAAAATTAGAGGTCTGTGAGATTATTTTATAAGTAACAATTCAACTAGCTAACAAATATAAGGAGATTATAGAGGGCAAGTAATATAGAAAGTGGACATAGAGAGAGAAGAAACTATGTGGAAAGGTTATGAAATAGGGAATGCAGAAAACACTTTAAAATTAAGAAGATTTAGAAGTTGGAAAAACAATAGTTAGAATTGATTTATGAAGCATGGAACTGTCTGAATTTGTTTAGAATGTGGAATCAGTTACATTATTGAACTCTCGTGATGTTTATTACTTTAACCCATTATGCTCTGCTTCAGTGCTTAGAATGCCAACACATTATATGTTCACATTCTGTTGATTCACTTAGGGAGTTTGTATACTTCAAATACTTCCAAAACCAGATGAATAAAATATTTAAATGTAAACACAGTACATATAATACCAGTTCAAATCAGAAACTGCTTATCAGGTACAGGTGTGTAAGTTCTGTGGTCTGCATAAAAATTTTCTCTAGGACACAACTATTTGGTAATAACTGAGGTTTAATTTTGCTGTAATCACTGTTACATACAATATCTCATCCTAAGATCTGTATACTCTCAACACATGAATCAGAGCAGCAGATATGTTTTCTTTACTTTTAGTAGTATGACTTACTTAAAAAAAATAATATGTGTTTAAAGCTCTAGGCATCCCAGGAATCACTGTGGCAGGTGTTCATTAATCCCAACAGTAGATTAAAGTAGGTGGATGTAAGTTACTGGTGGAGCCAACTGGAACAGAAACTGGAAGTGGAAAGAACAAAATAAGCTGCAAACAGTAATAAACTGCAGGACTGTTGCTGTAACCTGTAAAAGTAAGTCATGAGCTAGGGTTCCTGATGTATTGAGACTGGCTTGAAGTAATATTTTAAGGTAAGGAGAAGTACTTTAGTATTTGCCTTCTGTTTTTTCTTCAAAATGGATATGTGTTATAACTTCTAACCCTTCTCCATACCCAGGAAGGACAGACTAACTTGTGGAGGGCACTAAAAGATGAGTTCAGTGTGTAGTCACGAGTTTCTGGCAGCTATAGCATTATACAAAACAGTGGGCCCTGTGCAATTTTAAATAAAATTATGAAAAATGGTAAAACCAGAACAGGAAAAAACCTTCATTTTTAACTTCAGAAAAGGAGTAAGATTTGGCAACTGTCTAACGTCTCTGCAGTTTATTAAGGTCAGGACAGATATTCATGCAGCTAAACTGCAAAGCAAGGTGTGAACCTTCTTTACTGAACTTTGGTTTTTCTGGCTAGTAGAAAAAAATGTTGCATAAGTTGAGGTTGATACAGGCAAACTTGTATGGTTTTGTGAAGGGATTTATTTCATGTTGAAAGTGTAGAAGTATCTGAGGTGTTGTCGCTTATTCCCTTGCTTTCAAAGCACTTCTCTCCAAACACTTACAAAATTGTATCTGCTTTCCCAGCAGACTTGAAATACCAACACGTTGTCCAAGCTCTAACCTAATCAAACTATTTCATCTCCAGTTTTCTAGTCCAAAATGTCTGTTTTAATCCACTGATTTAGAAGGAACATAGGGATTTACTTCCTTTTCTCCCCTGTGCTTTCTAAGGAGATAATTTTAACTGATGTTACCATTCTCAATCCTAGACCTTTTTCTGAGTGGGAATAAGGCAAGTAAGAAAGATCAAGTAGAGGAAGGTCAATGAACCCCTGAACTTAAATTTATAGGGACTTTTGGAGTGCTTTTAAAATATATATTGGTTTCTGGTTTCACTTGCATGACCTCTGGTAGAGGCACAAAACCTAAAACTGGTTGATATCCTACCCTACCCAGCACATGTAATGTCATTGCTACAGTGAAGGACAAAGTATTTTTATATAGTTGCTGTGGAGCAAAGACTACAGATTGCTGCTGCAGTGCCGGTATCACTAACAGGCTGTGCAATTATGCTATTTAGGAAGTTAAGGTGATACTATGCAGCTACTGTGATTTCAGATCTTAACACCAATTATTGATTGGTAAAAGAATATAATCCCGGGCACAACCCTTAAACCATTAAGCCAATGTGTCCTACCACCAATAAATGATCCAGTGGGAAACAGGTTGGTTTGATGTTCTCCAAAACATGGTAACAATACGTCTGGCTGATTGACCCACAAAATTTCTGTAATGGAAGAATATGTGTAACAGCTTTGTTCATTCTTTTTGCCCTGTTCCCTGAGAGAAGTGATTGTGTTCATCATAGCTTTCAAAAAAGGAAATGAATTTTTTGTTTCTCTGACCACAAGATAAAATTTGACATGTGGTATGAATCTCCTATAAAGAAATTAGAAGGTGGAAAAAGGTTCAGAATGTGTACACCTTGATTTTTTAATTTCATGATTTCTAAGCCAACTTCAAATTTTTCTGCAACTTGATCTTATAATAGTTGGCATACAACATTCTTTGATACCTTTACTGACAACATGAAAAGAATAATAGGAGAACACTAGCAAGGACTTTCCAAGCTGCTAAAAAAGCACATCATGCTTGTTCCTTGTCAGAGAACAATTTGACTGTTTTCTTTTTGTTTTCTATCTGATTTTCTGACTATTCATATCAGCCATTCTCTCATTGATTTCTTAGCTGGACATAAGCATCATCAGAACATAAACATAACAGTTGAGAAGCATAGATAAATCTTGTTTGTTCCCTTTGAAAATGCCATTCATTACAACATGTAACTTTCCACCTTTAAACCTTGGACACAGCCAGACTTTTGTTGTGATCTGCTGGGGCAAAATGCTGTTTGATCAGCAGCTTGCTTTCTCTGACAGTCATATCAAAATGAGCGAACCAGACTACCATTCTTGTCTCTTTTTCCCTATTCCACTCTTTCTGCAAGTACTTCTATTAATAAAAATAGCAACAGTAATTATAATAATGTGAAACTGAAACAAAAAACCGACCTAGCAGGCATTTATTTGCTGCAATTGCTAATTTGCCAAGGGCATCTACAGCAACCGGAGTCTTTCAAGGCAACTTTAGAAAAGATCTGTTTTACTAACATTTAACTGGTACTATACTGATGTAAGATACTGTGGTTTGACTGTGAATTGACTTTACAGTTAACCTTCTGGGATAAATCAGGGAAGTCAAGTAATTGACTGTGATCAGAAGTAACTCACTGTCCCTAAATTTCCCCTTGCTTTATGGGAATATTGCTCTGTATCATGGAAGATTCACCTCCCTGATAACATTGTTACTGTGGGGAGTATCCTACTACCTTTAGCAGAGTTTATTCTTTAGAATAGAATTAGACTTACATGACATTGCTGTCTATATCACCCAGCTTCAAATTTTTGAAATATCTTTTGGCAAATTAAATTTCTGTCCCATGTTTTTATTTTAACTTGAATACTCATATAAACCTAGAGAAAGAGCCACAGACCTTCACAGTCAAAAAAGGCAAGGCATTAATTGTAATATTACTGAGCATCTTTCCAGAAAACTCTATAGTTAAGCTAAGACGTCTTTCTTATTTTCCCCTGCCCTGCTCCTCTGCCTTCTTTGCCCCCAAAAAGAACAATTAATCTATTGTGGGCATCATGGAAGAGGCAAGAAACCTCTGTTCTCCAGAGGAGAGAGGTTAAGTATGTATTAATACAGAGGTATATCTAGGGGATAGAGGTATCACATCTAAGTAATAAGTTATCATGAGTGGGCATGTGGTGCTTCTTCTTTAGAGAACAGAAGCGTACGTACAACTGTAGCCTTACACACAACCCAGAAAGAGCAATTGAAGATCACGGAGGTAGAGCTGGTAATTGTAAAACATCAGACCAAGGATGGTATCATAGAGGTACTTCAAATCGTAATGAAGGTGTTAAAGTACAAACCAGCACTAAACTGCCTGACAGAACAGTTCAGTTGAGAGGATACTGCAGAACTTCTCTCCCCGAGATCTCTTCTTTCACAGCCTGTTTCTGCAGCAAAACTGAGTCCCCTGTAGATATCGTCACAGTTATTTGTAACTTTTGCCATGTAGTTTGTATCTGAAGCAATAACCATGATTATGGATTTTTGTGAAATAAGCTCTACCCATGTGCATTCTTTGCTCTTGAATGAGGTTCTCTTGATTTGGTAGCTTATTTTTTCCTGTGACCACATTTTGTTCTTTCCTTTAATATAATTAGCATTACTCTTGGCTTCCCTTTTTAACTCATAACATAGCTGTTGTATATCCCTCCAAGAATGTTAAAATGTGCCAAATACATAAACAAGGAATATTGACTAAATTATATTTTCATTTTTGTCGACTTAATTTAGTCTCCTATAATCTCTCTATCAATAAGTTCTACAATATTTCTTTTTCACCCGTTCCAATAACACTTAAACCATGACCTTGATTGACCTCTAAGGGTGTGTGTGTGTTAGGGAGAAGGAGAAATGCCAAAATATTATTGTCTGGGATGCAAGTCCCGAAGAGTATTTTTCAAGCCTTATCTTTTCAGATCATGTTTTCCCCAGATCATATGGGATCTAAAAGATTGATCTCTGTCTTTATTTAAAACTGCTTGAATCAATACTTAGAATAATAATATCGTATATTTTTTATTTTTTTATTATTATTATTATCTTGTCAAATGTTCATGCATGAAAAGTGTTTGAATTGCCCTACTGAATCCATGATTTTGTGGAAAATACTCTATGAATAATATCACCCAAACTAGTTTTCACTAGCTTAATAGCTGTTTTCCACCCCTGTATCACCCACTGAGGCACACTTGCCTACACCTGGACTTCACACCACTGATCACCACAGTTTGAATCCAGTCATTTATCCAGTTGTAGATCTGCTTCTCTGTCCGCTTACCTGGCCCGTATGTAGTCAGCTTGTATATGAGATTAGGAAAGTGCTGAAAACTTTATGTAAGTCAACATAAGAAACAGTCATTGCTATCCCCTCATTTACCAGGCCAATCACCTCATTGTTGAAGGCACCCAAGTTGCTAGAGCATGTTTTTTTCCCTCCATAAATAGGCGCTGACTGTTTCCTATGCTGACTACTTCCTAGAAAAAGAAAGAATGAAAAAAAAAGGAAAAGTGACCCTGGAAGAGTACCTGGGAGGTAATTTTTTCCTCTGTGTTACTATCTTGTTTTTAAACATGAATTATCAAAATATACTTTAAAAGAGATACATTGAGCTCAAATACATTTCAATAACATACATTGCAATAAACCAAAGGTAATTTCACACAGCTATTCCAAAGTTATCTGTGTCTGGATAGTGAGTAATTTTCTGCAGAAAGCCTGAATATTGGTCCTATTGCTCCTTATTTTTCATTATGTGGTTTATAAAGATGACTCATAAATACTTCTACACTGTCCAGACATATAACAAAAAGTATTCCCATGGCAACATGAAATGGGTCTGCTCCTTGTTATCCTTGTTTCCCAAACAGCATATACTGGGTTTCCATTAGAAGAATCTTTCGTGAATTAGGAGTGATCTGCTGTGGACAAGCCCCTCGGGCCTTTCACAGTTCAGTTTGTTAAGTTTCTCCAGTTGTCTGGAAGACTCCATGTGCTATCTGTTATACTTATGGAAAACCTAGAAGCCTACAGCAAGGAACAAAATACAATAATGATTAAAAGGAAGAGCATGCTACCAAACTGTTGGAAGTACAAAGATGCTGATACTTGAAAATGATTGAAGACAAATACCTGCTGAAGCTCAGTTGCAGTTGTTAAGACAATGGTGAAATATTTACTGATCATATGTACTGGATCATGTGTTGTTGATGTGGTTACTACTATGAACTACTTGGATGCTGCTCAATAAACGTGTGCTCTGAAAGGAAGCATAGTGAGAGATTGTCTCAAAACTCTTGGAGGCTGAGACTGTGAAGTTTAACAGTGGTGGTGTTCAGGACTCAAGTTGTATGTGAAGCTCTCAGTGACACAAAATAGCAGTTTTCTCATGCTTGCAAACACACACACACACAAAAAGAGTAGTTTAAAAACAAACAAATTAACTCCTCTAAGCCAAAATGATCAAACAAAAATCAAAGTGGAAATAACCGTATTTTAACCTGGCTCATGGAATTCTTGAGAAGATTAGAAACTGTTTCAAAAATAATTCAAGAAAGAAAAATTTAATAGGAATATTAGGGATTTCGCTTTAGTTGCCTTTTAACTACCCCATTCCTGGAGGTGTTTAAGGCCAGGCTGGACGGGGCTTTGAGCAGCTTGCTCTAGTGGGAGGTGACCCTGCCCATGGCAGAGAGGTTGGATCTTGATGATTTTAAGGTCCCTTCCAACTCTAACCATTCAATGATTCTATGAAAAAGCCTCTAGAAATGTCACTTTAAAGGAATTTAAGCAAAAAATTTGTAGTACGTCTTGTGTTCCCATGTTTCCAGGCACACAATCTCCAAATGAAATATGGGAGCATACGCCATGCAGTACATTCATTGTAAATCTAATGTGTCTGGATTACGTTACTGCTACCGGACATGTTCAAGTGAGCTGTATAGCACATGTGCAGGTAAACTATGCATGCAGAGTCATTTGCCTGGGAATTTGAAAAAAAAAAAACAACCAAAAAGCCAAAAAACAAACCACGCTTAATTCCTTTTTTTCAAGTCTGATGAATATGACAGAAAACAAGACATATGGACACCATGGCTTTCTTTCTGTCCTTGAAAATGTGATCACGACTTCTCTTCCTAAAACAGAGGCAGTAGATATTAATCACTCATGGAATGGTGTCTGTTTTAGGGGTAATGAAGCTGTAGTTCAAAGGTTTGGTGCCATTTTGATAGCGCATGTGTTCAAATATAAAGCCTCAACATTTGCTGGAAGATGTTTTCTCGGTACTCTCATTTCCTTTGTTCCTTGTTTGAGCTTCTCTCTATTGTTTTTGAGACTTTGAATTACTGTGATGCTGCTGAAATGAGTCACTAGAAGGTTAAATACTTTCAGAAGTTAATGTATCTGGCTAGTTTTGGCATTAATGAATAATGAATGAGGTACAACATAACAGTTTCAGCAGCTGTCCTGAATGTTCTCGTTCAACTTCTCCGAAGCTTATTTTCGCTTCATATAAGATAAAGTTTTACATTCATATTTTAGGAGGTATCATTAAGATAATCTGGAGCAGTGCAGCAAAGGATGCAATAACTCTTATCTCCCTTTCTTTGAAGCCCACAGGCTTGACTGGACACAGCCCTGAACAGCCCAATCAGACCTGCTTTGACCAGTGGGGGTTGAACTAGATGCTTTCCAAGGTCCTTTCCAGCCTGGATTATTCTGTGATACTGTGATGTGCAAAGTGAACTGAATTAGGAACTGGAATTTAATTGGAGATGATCCCTGTGTTGGGAACACAACAAAGGCAGGTGATAATGAGTACAATCATCTAAAGAGTTTCCCTCTTTCCATTGAAGAAAAATATTTTTCAGGGGAAAATGTGTATAAAATTCACACTGACAGGTTTAAATGACCAAGTATATTTTTAAGAGGACATTTAGATAACATCAGGAATCCCTAAATTGGAGAATTGTAAACTGCAGACAAAATTCCATCCAGAGCACTATGCAAAAAGAAGTGGCGTGTACAGTTTTTCAGAAACCAGGAGAGTTGTAGTATATTTAAAGGTAAAACTTTACAATCAAAGTGGGTCATCTTTTT
>VXBW01003926.1:1994321-2025397 GCA_013400375.1 Thinocorus orbignyianus | reverse complement strand
ATCTGAGCAATCCCTACTGGCTTCAGTAATGCCCTCTATGGGTTAAGTGACAATTTTATAACCTGGTCTTTAAATACTAATTTTCTAGATGAAACAATATTTTTACCAAATGAAAAATAAAATAAATAAAAAAAGGAAATTTGAACTGAAAGGACTGAAAAGGATTGAAAGGAAATTTTAGCACTAAGAATCATCTTAAAGTTATGTTCTCAGAAAACATGTAAAATATTTTTGGTGTGTAGCTGCATCTGGTTGATGTTTTTCAGAGAGCTGACTTCTGAAAAATTGCTTCTAATTATTAAAATTTGGTGTGTTTATGTCAAAATATGTTTTTTCAGCAACTGAAAATGAAGACCCTGAACCAGGGTTTTTTATATTTGAAAACAAAATACGATTTAATTTATGTGAATAATACAGTTTCATTTAAAAAATCTATTTAAACCTAGTTCTGAAAATAAACAAGGAGATGTGTTTCTTGCAAAATATTCCAGGTGGTGACAAAAGCGTTAAAATAGCCTTAACACTGATTTCAGCCAAGTGCATCAGCAAGGTATCTTATAATCTTATTTACCCTGGAAGTGTAGGGAAACTGCGAACACTTCTCCCAGGGCTATAACAGAGTCCAGAGCGCAGAGGGAGTGCAGGAGGAAGCAGCATGCCTACCTGGACAAGAGCCCAGTGCCCAGCTGAGTCATCTCTCTGACTTGCAGGTTCAGGCTCCTAGGTATCGCAGATATATCGTTGATTAACTAAATCTGATAATGTTGCAAGGCCCAACTGTATGAGACCGTATTTGTTTGAGCTTCTGTTGTTTCTGGTGCCACAGCATCACTGTGCTGTTTTGCCAGGCAGATTTTACAAAAGGGATTACCTCTCCTTTTCTGCTTGTGTGTCAATTTAATTTGCATAATTTTTACAATAAAACAACAAGTATATTCATAGTAAAGTATAGGCAAGTAACTGTTCAGTATTGCTGAATGTAAGTTAGAACATGGTAAAATATTATGTAATTTTCACCCCTAATTTTGGTGTCTTCTGAGGAAAAATAAAAAAATTATAATAAGACCATGACAGACTTTCTAATTACATATGAGTGCACTGATAATGTAATTCACCCACAATGGCACGGGTAACTAGAAGTTAGATATTTATGCCAAAGCCAGTCACCCAAGCACTTCTGTGGAATCAATGGAGATAAAAGGTCCTCTGAGGAGGGTGATTCACTTCATCATAAGATAGGTGTCTACAATAAGTGAGAAAAAGTCTTTTGATGTGCTTATTTCTTTCCCAGTATCTCAGTTGATGTGCTTTTGTCCCTTCAGGTCTACATCCAAGGATATTGAGAGACGTACAGAGACTCTTCTTAACAACAGAGGTATTATAAAATATGTCCACACAGTAGGCTCTGGAAATATTTCCCCAGTCTGGATCCTAATGTGTGGCACCTCTGGCTCCATGTTTACATGAGGGCTAATGCTACACCTTCATTCTCTGGTTTCTATGCAAAGGAAACAAGGACACACAAAACAGCTATGGTTCACTGGGACTTTCAGGAGCACTGAATCTTCTGCAGAAAACCTTTAGTAGATATCAGCTGTGAATACTTGCCGGAAAAGTTTACCAGTTACAATCACTGGAAAAAGGACTTTTCCTGGGCAAAGAATAGCTCTACACAGCTCTTGCTTATTTTACTTTTTTTCCTTACCATGCACTCCTGGTCATATTTGGACAAGACCTACCACTGGACTGACCTAGTATGGCTATTCTTACATTTAGTAAATTTAATACGGAGAGGTTCAAAATGATTTAGGAAAGTAAACCTACCATTGATGTAAATGTGGCTGAAAACATCATCAAAAAGAACTTGATGTATGCACATATCTTTGTCAAGTGTTCTAGAAAATGCAAATAATAAGCATATCTCCACATCTAAAGCATCATATTTTGTCTAAGTGGCATGAGATGAGGATATTCTGTCTGGAGACAATTACAAAGAGCACTAAAGTAATTACATCCATCTTCTCTATCCACTTTTTTCTGCTTTTCATTATATAATTTGTATATATAAATACAATCATTCTAGTGACTGTCAAAGAAAAAATAAATAAATAGGGATGTCCTCTGTGGTTTATACACAACTTGTCAAGCTGGAAGGTTGGAAACATATTTCTTCTTTTATTCAAAGGAAAGCAGCTGATACAGGATACATATCTTTATTTTCATGTGGCAGAATACTTCTCCTTAGCTGTGGGTGGTGAGTTGCACTGTGATGTGGATCTGCCTCATACAGGAAATAAATATGTGAGATAATTGTACAAAGAAGGAAAAATTATTGGGGGAGGAAGTGAAGAAGAAAAAAGTTTGCAGAACATCTGTTCTTCACATTACAAAGGCTCAAATTCAATTATGATCCCCAAAATCAGAATAAGTTCATAAAACTTATTACACTTGAAAAATATTCTTTTCATGATTTCTTATTCTTTAGGGTTTTTAAACTTCAAGGCTGGTATCTGCTTAATCTACTTATATTTTTAGATACTTTGTTTTTCACTCTTAAACTTGGAAACGTTTTCCAAAACTCAGTTCTTAGATTTTAAAATAGATGGTTCTAAAACCTGGTATTTTTAGAAAGGTAGTAAGCATCAAAAGTGTTTATGAAACATATAATGCATAGGTAGGATCTGAAAAAATGATAAATTCATCTGTGAGCAGGATATTTGTGTTTATTCTCTGCAGTTATTTTAGCAAATAGGTACCCTATTGTTCATAGAACTGATAAGTTGAAGGGTCATGAAAAATGTAAAATATATAGAAGTTTTCCCAGTAACCAAATATAGAAAAAATGACATTTTCATTACATTTAACATTAAAAAATATATACATAAATTCTAGGAAAAGTAAGTACTTAAAAAAAACCTGACAAATAAACCTCATTTTCAGAACTGAGTGCGTGTAGTCTGGAAAAAGAGCAATCCAATTGTTCTGCTGTTGTTATTGTTTTCACTAAGAAATGAAGTCACCAAACCTGAGAGACCAATACCTTAATATATACTTTAAAGAACATTGCTGACACATCTTTTCTGTATGCTAAGCAGAAATCTCCTGTTTGGCTCAAAGAACAAAGCAACAGAAGAAAGAACTTAAAAGTACTGCAGGAGAAGGAACAAACACACCTTTTTATTGACAAATGCATTCCTTACCTATCATGTGGTTCATATAAATGGATTCTCTACGTAAGACAGATTCAAGCTTTGCTATGAATCAAAGCAGAAGTTAGGATTTACAGTTTCTCATTCTTGTTTCAGTAACACATAGATATTGCAAACAACAGAAGATACCATCTTGGACAGATTTTTTAAAAACATGTAGAAAATGACAGAACAAAAATCAAATGAACCCCATTTCCCAGGTGATGTCAAACCATTGTTCTGATTTAATTCTCAGTTTAGGATGTTTTAAGGCTTCTTTTAAAGGATTGTTCTAAAAACCTCTCATTGCTATGATTCTTTAACAAGCTTACAAAGTAAATTTCAAACTTTTTGCAAATTTGGATTTTCTTAACGGCATCTAAAACTGTCCAGGCTGACATTTGTCTGTTTTATTTACGGTGTGAAAAGGGTTAATACACTGCCTTTAAAGACAATGTCTGTGTCTGTATTTTTAAAAGTAAGAGAAAAATTAATCAGTGAAGCATAAAACATTGAAAAAAAATTATTAAGTGCTTTATCCTGCAATTTTGCTGATAGAACAGTTTTCATACATAATCCCCATGATGGTAACCAATGCTATTATAAAATCTAATTAGCTATTAAGGACTGAATTTGGAAAGAAATTATTTACTTGAGGAGAAATATTTGTAAACACTTAATGTGAAATACCAATTTCTTTCATGATACCTTATGATTTTGTGGGGAGATTAAAAAAAAAAAAAAAAAGGAAAGGAAAAAGAAAAAGATGGATTATTGGAGGTGAAACATAATGCATCAAAAGATACCTTAATGGAGAAATACCCATCTTTGTCTAGAAAATCACTAGTTTCGTTTATTATAAGGAATGAATCTTCTACGGTCAAAGCAGAGACAGACGAGCAAAGTGCATTCATGGAAAACATTGTTGTAGTCGATACTGCTGCTGCTGTTACTTATTTGTCTCTTGCTTCATACTTCAAGGGATGCATTTTCTTCATGATCTCCAGCTGCTTTTGCAGGGAAATGTGCCTAAACTTGGAATCTTTTATTTTTCAGAGTAACAAAACCCATTGGCATCTAACCATATAGTTTATAAGTATTAATTCTGAAACAAAACGAAACAAAACTATACAAATCATCTCATTCAACAAAAATGTGAATTTTTAAATACCAGAGAAGTATATAAATATTCAGAAATCCTAAAATCTAACCAGGGAATGTACTCTTATTCACTTTCTAAAGTACAATGCTGTATGCCTTTTAACCACTGAGAATCTTTATGACTTTACTTTATGACTAAGTCCTAAACATATTTTCGAAGGTAGAAAGAACAGCAATAGTAATGATAATTATCCTCACTATAGATATATTTTACTCTTTTGGAAGGAGTGGTGTTTGTTGGGTTATTCTTTGGTTTGTTTCTTGCTCCCTCCCCGCCCAGCCTTTCTTCTCAGGATAAAAAGGTTTAATTTTCAATCCAAGCAAAGGCAAAACATCTGGATTGATCCAGAGCAGTGCAGTTTGAAACTTACAATTAAATGTAAAGGAAAACAGATGAGATATCTTTCCAAGCTGAGGAAAATCTGTAGAAACATACACTACACTAATTAAATAAAATATGAGGAAAAATGTATTTTAAAAGCATTATTTTTTTTAGTAATAAAATATTTAGTGATTTCTTTTAATGTCAACATTCCTCCTTTGTCATTTTAAATTGGTCTGACCTAAGTGTTGTGAAAAAGTACTATATTCTTTACACCGTATTTAGTCAGTGCTATGATTTCCAAACTTACATGATCATGTTTTCCAACCTTCCTAAAGAGAAAAAACAGGGGAGTATCTAGCAATGTGCAAGGGATGTGAAAAGCTGAAAAATAAGAAAATATAATCCTAATGACATTGTGTGTTGGAAGTAGTATTATCTGATTGTCATGACCTGAGTTTCACTATCCAAACCAGTGTTTAAGCACATCAGTTCCCTGGGAGTAAGTCACAGCTTTAAGTTAAAATTCTTCCTTTGTTTCTTTTCTGCTCTAAGGGAAGAAGCCCAACTGTTATTATATGTCAGCAAAAAATAAAAGCCCTTGATGAACCTGACCAATGACCAGTGATAAGACAGTCAAATTTCTGTCCTATTCACTATTCCTACCTTCTTGCTCTCTTCTCTCCTCTGCTAATTCCTCTAGAAGTCCTAGAAAAGATGTGCTGGTGGTGTTGATGCTGATATATTATTTCTTCAGGCATAATGTAGTCCAAATTGACAGTTATGTCTAGGTATAAATCTACTATGCAAATTGATTAGGAATAAAGTGTGTATTTATATTTGACAGATCTTGTACATAGCTGTTTGCTTAAATTGCTCTCTATTAATTTAAAGAGACTTTTTTTCCCCCCTTCTCATTTGTGCGTCACAAGACCGCGACAGGTATGAAATGGGATCATCTTGTTTGTACATTGTCAAAAGAGCTGTTAATTTCTAATTACCTAGCTACATGCTCTGCTGTACTACCACAACTAACTAAAATTAACGAGATGCCACCAAAGGTATAATTTGGTCTGCATAAAATTGTTCTTCATGTAGAGGATGTACAAGTTTGAAAGAAATTTAGACAGGCAGCCTGTCATTTAGAGGTGTAACCCACTGGATTTCACCTGGAGAAACAAAGCAAATGATAGGGACTCTACAATAACACTTCGAAAGCTAAATAATTGCATTATTTAAATGCTCCATCCATTGAACCATTTTTTTTTTCTAATTAGTTGTTTTCCAATTACACATCGACATTGTAATAAGTAAATCAGATGAATTAAAGGCCTGAGTAACTTCAGAAAAATCTCCTCCCCCTTTTAATTATTTTTTTCAGTAAAAATGGCATGTTTTCCTAGTCATTGTGCTCTGTAAAGCAAAAGTAACATACTTTAAATTCAAATAATAGTAATAGTAGCATTTAAACAAACATGTTAGTCCATGTTTTACGTGGAAAATGCTTAAAAGTGATGTAGATTGACACAAGTCTGAAATCCTAGAGAAAGGATCAAATATGAGGGCCTATTGACCAATTCCAGATTTAGACAAGTAGCTGGGAAAAGTTTCTGGTGGGTAATTACTCAACCCCCTACCTACTTTATTGTCCTTCATTTTAAATAGAACAAACTATAACAAAATAGCCTGACTATCCATTAACATGAGAAATGCTTAAGATTTTATAAATTGTCTGTTCTACAGATTATTTCTTCCATGCAACTAGTTCAGTGGCCTACGATAATCTGTTATCTGCTACAACTTCCATTTTTGTAACAAAAACTCTGCTATCATAAATCCACAAAAAAACCCCTCAAAACAGGCAAATAAGAGATTCAGGTTTCTGACAAAGGTGTATAAATGGTAAAAGTGTGCTTTATGTATAAAAGCTATGATGTGGAGTACTGCGCATTTTCTGCTATGAAAGAATAAATTAGCCTGAATTTATGATGGAATATTAGGTAGATTGTTTATGATTTGTAAAATGAATATTTTTGCTAGCTTAAATCTTATTTAAGATTATTGTCAATTTCTTTGGATACATGTTTGTATTAATCCTACTAACCTACTACATACTTTCAGAAAGCTGGATATTATGAAACATCTGAGCCTCTGGATGTTTTTACAAACTCATGTGGGAAAACCTATTATATTTTGTTCATCAGTGACACATGGAACAAATTAAAAGGAAACATTTTTATATTGTTTTACTTAGTGTAAATTAAAAAAGTTAGATCGTATCTCAATGAAAATGTTTTTGCTTTCCTAGAACTGCCAGGCATATTCACCATACGTATGTTTCTCCAGCTACAATACCTCTTTAAACTTTTGAACGCCTGTGACTATGAAAAGGGTTTCATAAGATAAAACAATCATGAAAGTTGGCAAAACTGGGAATGGCCATGGGCAAACTGGGAATCACTACCTGCTGTGTCGCTTTACAACAACACAATCATAAAATAATTGTATGTTGGGATATGTTGATATGATTTGCATCTCATCTGGAAGTTACAGTGTGGCTGTTACGCACAAAGAGAGAAAAAGAGAGCAACAGATAGACAGAAAGCAAGCCAGCATCACAGCTTAGCTCCTCTCTACCATGGGCAAAGCACCTAGGCTATAAATGCATGTTTATAACCCAAAAAACCCTTGAGCTTTTGTACAGCATTTCATTAGCTGAACTGCTCCTTTGGCAAATCTGCCAACGACCAGGGAAAAAGACTTCATCTAACCCACAGGTCTCAGAGTACAGATCTCCTTTGGACAGAGTTTTTGGAATGATATTTTTGCCGAACGTGGTCTGCATTTAACCTTTGCAAATGTCTATATATGGTCTGTGAGCATTTTTTCACAACTACTGTGTTGCAAAATCGATCTAGCAGTCTAATCCAGAACAGGTGTCCTATGAATGTCTTTGCAAGATTAACATAGAGAGCATAGCCTTATGGACTATTTTAGTAACTATGATTAGCATTAAGAAGCGAATCCCCCTCTGTATTCATGGTGTGAAAGGATCCCATTTCAACACATGTGCCATTCCCCCCCACAAGAAAGAGGACAGGACGCGGGGTCAGGCTCAAGTGGCAAGGCTAAGCTGGAGATGGAAGGATCAATGCGCTGCAGTACAGGAGGATGAGGCAGCAGTCAGCAGAAAAATATCTTCAACTTCATAAATTCTCCATTTAACATACCTCAGTAAAGCTCCATGAGGAACACAGAGGCCAATATCCAGTAATCAAGAAATGTCACAGACATTGCACAGACTCTAAATGAGCTGTTTTCATTTCCTGGCTGTCCTGGTTTCCAGCAGGGATGGGGTTGATTCTCGNTTTATCTGTATAACTGTAGGCAAGCACTTAAAATATTTTTCTTAATTCTAAATCTTCAGGCTTTAATCTGAGATAAATCAGTTTAAAATATAATTACTATGATAAAATTATTAATAACATAAAAATAATAACAGCTACAGTAAGAGTTACTAATGTTATTAAAATGAATTATAACAGTGTTCTGGATTTCATGTTTTTATTATGAATATTTTGATTTGCATTAAAAAGATGTTTTCCTCCAAAAGGCTTTCTTGATAAACTTATTCTGTAGTTTCAAGCAACATATACTGGTTTTGCTCATATATTTTCCCAGGAGATGTAACCTAAATATTTAATACAATTAAACTTCATTTAGCAGAAGACAGACATTTCCCAAATGCTCATCTCTAACTGTGGCCACAATCTATTCTCATGGGAACTACAACTACTATAAACCCCACGGCCTTCCCTCCCAGAGCCAGCTGCAGTTCTTTAGTGTTCCCTTTTCTAACATAAATGTGTGATAGCATATAAACGTGTGTCCGTTAAACAACAGTGTTGCTTATATACATTTTTAAATGAAAAGCCTATACTAATGGAGTCTTCTTTTCTAAGGCATGTCACATTCAACTCCAACATTTCCAGAGAATGCTACATATTTCTGAACACTCCTGTTACATTCTAAACTCCAGTTTAGCTTAAAAATATAAAATCTTTTGTAGTCAGACATCTTTATCAGTACTTGGTATAGTTATAAGGATGCCTAAGAACATATGTTAATTCTACCAAGCTCAATTTTACCTTATACATTAAAACTTGGTTGAAGTCTAATATATTTATCTCTTGCAAAATGGCAAAGTATGACTAAGTAATGCCAACATTTCCTCTGAATTAACTGGAAAGCCCTTAAAATTTTTGTTGTGATGGCCTTATGTAGAAGCTAGATAGAAAATGATATAGAAACGGCTGAAAGTACTAGACTTTAAACAAAACGTATCCATTGGTGCTGAAGTGCTTTCCGTTGCAACCACAAATGAAAAGGAGGAAACAAAGGAGCAGGTGATTACTGACATAACTGAAGTTAGCAAGATCCAAGAAGTGCAAGGGGGGATCAGTCACCCTGGTGGAGGATAATTACAATTTCCTTCCTCTTTTCTCTTAAAGTCCCTTCTCAAAGGAAGGGCTTTGAAAATGTGAAGATGGTGTCTGAGTCCTGCTGCACAAAGCAGTGTGAGTTGCAGGTGAGGTTCACAGAGACTTTAGATCCCGCAACATCTGGGTAATATTGTAGACGTTGAGAGGCTGAGCAGGATGATGACAATGGCATCTGCAGTCGTTATGTGGTACTGGATGCTGCTGTAAAGTTCTAGACCTTTTCAATGCAGAGAGATAATGTATGTGGGGAAAAAAAAAAAAAAAAAGAAAAAAAAAGAGAGGAGAGCTTATCTGATGTTTTTTCTTATTTGAGTAATGAAGAACAATAGAGTGAAGGTCAGGATATTATAAGGAGCAAATGTTTAGTTATTATAGTCTGTCAGGGATGTATAAATGTGTAGCAGAAAGAGAGAGTGACTGCTTAATTAAATACCTTAATTTATTTGACTTTTAAAAAGTCTCCGATAAGGTCATGCCAGAAGCTGTGGTGAGCTGCAGAAGATTTTTAGCTCTCTCAAACTGTGAACTGGTCTGATTGTTTCCAATAACAAGAGGGATTTAGAAGGTTGTATTATCTATTTCAGATTTTAAATCAAAATTAAGATTGGGATGATGACAGGATTTGACAAAATAGTGAGGTATCTTAGCAGTCTTCCTCTTAGCAGTGAGGAGTAAAAATACATTGCCAGACTTTTCCCAGTGATTCCCCGTCACAGGACAAGAAACAATGGGCTCAAAATGAAACATTTATTAAAAAAAAAAAAAAATAAAAAATTATTTAAACATTGGATAAAAGCTTTGTTCCTGTTAGAGTGGCTGAACACTGGAACAGTGTGCCAGCTGCTGCACTTCGGGACCAAAAGACAGCATGGAGACTTATCCTGGTGTGCTACCAGCGTTGTCAACTAGGCCTAACTTGTACTAGCTGCTACACCAGAGACGTTATGGCATCTCAGTCTTTGGAGATACTCCAAGCCTGACTGTATACTGTCTTTAGCAGTCTGTGGTACCTGACCTTGCCCTGAGCAGGAGTTATATTAAGCGTTCTAAAAACATCCCTTCCTACCTCGATGATGCTGTGATTATGGGAAAATTTTCACTATATTAGAGAAAAATATTATGAACATGTAAAGAAAACTTATTTTCTGTCTTAAGAGGAATGCAGATTCACTTAATATTTGCTGATATGTAAATATGATTTGCTGATTGTAGATATGGTCATCTTATAGGCTTGTCTCTTATCTCCTCTAATGGTCATTCATCTTGTACAAACACTTGCAGAAACAATACTGTTATCTTTCTTTCTGCAGGACCAATGTAAAAATGAGATGGGCATCTCAAGCTAGTGACTAAGAGGGAACTTTTTGGGTAATGGCTCAGGACACATTGATTTTTTGTGTGCTGATATAAACCTTGGGTGATCAGTAGTACAGGTGGTTGCAGGAAATGAATGACTAATCTCCAACCCCAAAAATAATTTCCGACAACGAAGACAAGCTATAACCATAGTGCCTGAGGCACCATTATGCACTTTGTCAAAAGACAAAATATCAAAGCAGAATCAAATTAGAAAATCAGAATCATAGGGGAGGGGGCTACAAGGGGGAAATGGGGTCACTCTATATAGCAGAAAACCGTCCTTAGAAACAGAAGATTATGGCATGTGTACATGTTACACTGCCTGATAAGGACAAGCCAGCGTGCCCAGGGTATGTTCTCAGGAGCCCATGCAAAAATACTCATGAGTACTGGTCTTCTGCCAAGTTATCACTGCCTGGTTGCTCACAAGTACTCTTCAGTCTGTCCAAAAGGCAGGTTATATGGCAGTCAGGCAGGACAAGACTAGGGAGGGTACGATGGGATTCTTCCTGCTCTTCATTGCTCTAAACCAATTTTCCAGGGCGACAGATGAAGGCTGTTAATGGAATGATATACCTATCTCTGATGCCCATATTTTAAAATGCATAAGATAAATTGAAAAGGGTAGACAAAGACATTCAAGATTGATTTGGAAAGTGAAAAAAGTACATTATAATGAGAGATTAATGAAGTTCAGTCCATTTTATTTTATCAAACAGATGTTATGGAGGCGAAGCGTAGCTTCCCTGATTTTTTTTTTTTTTTTTCCAGTTAGTCTCCTAAATCTAGTAAAAAAATAGTGTAGTAATAATAAAGAACTTGAAAATGCAGCTCAAACAATGTGACTGTAATAATCACATAACAGTAGAACCAGCAGAGTAGTTGATCTGAAAATATGACGAATTTCATATCACTAGATATCATATCACTAGATATCATACCACTAACTATATAGCTAGTCCAAGCAAGGAATGTAGGCTCTGTCTTTAGCATGTGGGGGAGAAATGTTAATTTTGGAAGTGTAATTTATGTCATTATAATATATACGTGTGAGAAAATGGGGAGGAGAAAAAGATCTTAGGTTAAAACTCAACCTTGAATTTAGATTGCTAAAGCTGGGAGAGATAAATTGGCCCTTGTCAACTTGAAAGTTATATATTCAGCATGGAATCAAGGGGCTCAGTAATTTCTAGGTAAGTTCTATGACCTGTATTAAACAGCAAGTTGCACTTGATCATACTTCTAATGGATGCCTGGTTTGCCAAAATCTCTAAAAAACCTCTCCATGCTCCCGAGGCTGGCCCCAATAGTAGACTTTTGAAGCTAATGATCAAGACAATTTTTGAAAGACAGGACAAAGTCTCAAGGTGATTTCTTTTTCATTCAGTTTTTGATTCAGTTTTCATTGAATTGTTATTTATCCAAATGTCATCCAGCTATTCCCATGTTTTCTTCCAGAAATAAATTAATTGATTAGTCTGAATTGTTAGAACTATTGCTTGCTGTCTGCTTCTTTTAGAAGCAGAGAACTTGGTCCTTCTTTGTCACAAGTATGCTGTTGTATTCCTTCAAGATGAAACGACAGTACTGACAATAGTTCTTTTTATTGATCCTCTGCCGTAAAAATAAAGCATAGTTCTTTTGAAGTTTTCTTGCATGTGATGCACTGTCTGGAAGTGCTTCTTTCTTGCCAATTGAGGAAGTGTTATCACTGTCAATGACTGAAAAGTGATGTAAGGAAACTTCTGTGTTCATTTTCTAAAGCAAGAAAGATTAACAGCTGGGATTTCATCAGTAATCTTCCTATGGGTGGATGAATGTAATAGCATTTTCAAGATTTGAAAATGATAGCTTTTGACAAATCAGCTTTAATTATCTCAGTAAATAAATTTGTGACATAATAATAATAATAATAATAATAATAATAATTGAAGTGAATGCTAACCCAAGACACTGAGCTCAGATGAAAGATAGAGTTTAATATACACAAAATCAGAATCTTCAAAATACATTTCAGTAACTTTAGGAACGGTCTTGGGCTATAGAGGTAGTCAAACCCATTTATGGCACCTTTCTTTGGGTGGTCCACAGGGGCTTAGGGTATCTGTTGTATCTCGGTCCTGTTTCTGTTCCCTGTAATAGGAAGTAAAAGAAACAAGAGTTCTTGGTAGTCCTAAGAAAGACCACCCCAGGAAAAACAAGAATATTGTTCTTCCTTCACACTGCTCTAGCCTTTTTAACTCAGTAAGCATGTTAGAGAGTGTCACCATCCTAATCAGAAGCTCCTGCTTAGAGCTTATCCTTTATGTCCTAGGTCAAGAAAATTCACAAGTATTGTACCTCCTAGCACATGGCAGAAGTCTAAAATTGAGAGTTAATGTTTAAATGCTTTTCAAGCACACAGAATAATACCAAGCAGAAAAATAAATCTTAGATAACATTTAGGTAGCTAGTATCTCAAACCATCCCTTTGATACTGGGTCCTGCCTTATCTCCCCATTCCCTCTACTCTGAAACAAATCATGGGGCTCACTCTCAGATTCAGATGTGCTGCATCATTTGATCCCTTGACCTTCAGCTCCTTCTCCCACTTTAATATACACTTGTTGCTTTCCCAACCCCAAAACCCCTTCAATTCTGCCACTAAAAAATGCTTTAATTTAAGGTAGAATTCCCCACAGTGCCTCAAATGAGATTATTTTTTTCTCTAGCCTCTCATTAAAACCAGCATAAAGACAGAAATTCTGTTTAATTTTATATATATAAAAATTTGCCTACAGCTCCACCTCCAGCTTTACTATTCCACTCCAGAAAGTAAAACAGAATTAAGACACCTTTTCAGGCCATAAAACTAAGCATAGCCATTAAGGAGAAAGAAAATGATTATACAACCTCTGAAACAGTATGAATGCCTAGCATAACCTCCACTTAAAAAGTCTGTTATTATGTTCCACTAAAATATGACAAATAGCCTATGATAATAAGTAATGGACATGTTATCATTGAATTAAACTGTACAAATAAAAAGGGGTGAATTATTCAAATAATGGAAAGCTAGAGTACAGAATATGAATTTCAGCATGGGTATGGTACAAAGCTGAAAATAAAGTCTACATCGGTAGTTGCGGACCTGACCTAAATTGTCTTTAATAAAATCCTCTAGAGAATCATTTCAATTAGGTACTAATAATGAAAAACCTTCTTCTTTGTATTAACGTCAGGTTTTTTGCTTTTACATTAGAAAATTTGGAGAGCAGCGATTCAAACTTTTGTATTCTTTCTGAAGGCAGACACCTGGTCTTAATATGGGATAAGGATAGATGGAGAGTGAGGAATGTAAGTGTGCAAAGTATAAACAGCACCAGAGAGGACAGTGTGTAGGGGTTTCAGTCTTTCAGTATTTCCCCCATCAGTCTGTGATTCAATTTGCTCTGCAAAATTAGTTTATCTTCACAGACTAAAGGATCTAAAACAGAAAATGTTTTTTTAATACATCTGATAATTTCTGGTACTGCTTTGCTTTTTTTTTTTTTTTTTTGTGTTGTTTTGTTTTTAAAAAAGAATATTCTAACATATCTACTAAATAAAGCTTACACACTCAACATGGACTACCACAGGAACTGTGTCAAAGTATCGTGACCGAATGTGATGGGGAGAGATTTTCTTACAAACAGCCACGTAAGGAAAAATTCTGGGTCCCTTTTATGAGTTTCCATAAGTCATGCATTATTATAAGTTTCATAGCTGAAAATTCTATTTCAACTTGGTTAAAGTTTTGTACTTTTTCTGTTTCTACTGCTTTCTCTAGCCACTGTATCAACTTTGGCTTATCTAATCAGGCAGAACTAAGGCTAGGATTTTCCTTAGTGACGTCTACATTAAAAATACTGGTTGTGAGTAGTGTTCAAAATATTTGCAAACAAATAATAAGTTTGCAAAATTCTGGGTTTGGACTGGGAAAAATAATAATATATTTTTTTATTACAATTCACATGTAGCAAAAATTGTATTGTATTTACCTATTCTAAAATATTAAACCGATTTCTAACTAGGACATATTTCTTTAATTAATTAAGATTAACAAACACCCCTTTCCTTTGGAGGGCAGAGGAAGTTTGCTTTTTTGATAGTGCTTAATTAAAGACAAAACAATTGCATAGAGTCAATGTACTACAATGAGCAAATCTCCTCTATACTTTGCAGATTTTGCTGCATTAGACATTTTCATGGAACTTCCACAGATTTTAAGAACAAACTGTGCATGAAACCAGAACAAAATGGACCTTAAGTGTGTGGGTGGGTGAAATGGAGGATTTAAAGGGATTAACGCTTACTGGAGTATCTCATATAAAAGATTTTGACTGTGTAACAATGTGAATCAAGGAAAAAAAAAAAAAAGAAAAAGCAGGTGCAAAGGAACATTAGAAGTGGTATGTGTACTTTTGATATTAAAAGAAAGTTAGAAGCTCAATCTTAAACCTAAAACTTTAAAATCTGTCTGCAAATTACATATCATCAGAATGTTTTTCTGATGACATTTAAACATGATATTCAAAAGTTGTTTAGAGTTAATCCATGCAGCTGGGCATGATGTGGAGAGATTTATCCAAAATTCCTGCATTATTTATCCTCCATTAAAATAATAACTACAGAACAACAAAAGGTGTCTTGTTACAGAGATCAGAGAGATCTTTTGATGGGATATCTGCCTGGAAGCTGTACAAACTGCTAGGAATTGGCAGGACCCATTCCTCGATGCATCAGCTACTGAGAATCATGAAAAAAAGGATGGATAATTTGGAGACCAATAAAGGACTGGAAGAGCTCCCATTTCCAGTAGCCCATTCAATGGGCACGGAACTGCAGGCCTCCAGAAAAATGTGCTGTGCCCATCCTACCACCCAGAATATGTCCTCATGAACTCCTAGTGCTCACAATGAGTATAGATGCTGTACACTACCCTTAAGGAGAAAATCTTTGCTCCAAAGATTTCTGCTGTTGGATTCAGCAGAAAGAGTTATTACTTGTGGTGTATGATCTGCTACTGGCCAGTTCTCCTTTAGAGGTACGGGAGTAATACTAAGGACAGAGTGGAAGCTGCAGTTTGTGTTAAGAAAAATATACGTTTCTAGGAAACTTAACATCTTTGCTTTCTACTCTCATTTCCACTGTGTGACAGAGGTTTCTACTCCAAAATTTCTGAGACACAGAGTAACGTTAATAAGAAAAGGTCAGCCAAAATAAATAAATACATTATTTTTATCTCCTTTTAGAGTCATCTTAGGTGAATTTTAAGGCAACTTTATGATACTTTCATCTAGGTCTAAAAAACCCTCAAACCCAAAATAATCATAATTAAGGAAACCCCAACAAACCCCAAACCACAAACACACAATAGTAATAATATATTTATGTTATTATGCTGCAAAGCATTTATATGTTTTGTATACATTTATGGTGTATCATCTTCCACCAAGAGACATCTAAAACCACTTAACAATTAAAGTTATTATTAGTAAAAGTTGGAAAAGTATTGAAAAGTTTTCATTTAAAGAAAGGAATAGAAAGGCACATGAAGGATATTCAAAACAATGAATACAATTAGTAAGTCAATCCGAGTACTCTCTTAGGAACTTGGCTTCAGGTTTTTAATCAGCCTAAGCAATTCATCTTACATCGTGAAATTAGTTAAACAAATGATAAAACTAGGTATTTTTTTTACTTTTAACCTTTGTTCTAAATTGCCAATTGCATTATGGAAGCCTCTAGAAATGTCAGAATTACACATAGGTGCACAAAGTTACAATCCACTCAGTAGACATTGATCAGCAAGAGAGGTGCAGGGAGCTGAAAAAATTTCCTAAATTCACACAAGATTCCTTCCTCATGACATAAATCCAGCCCATGCATGGAAATCTTGCCCTATGTAATCTTTATGACTACTTCCTACTTTACTTTTAAAGGAAAACGCATGGACATGCACAAATGTTTTCAGGATGGATACCTAAATCGGCTAAAGAAATACATATCAATATTTGAAAGGTGGTCATATTTGTTGTTTTAAGTTTAGGCAAAGGGGCCATATATGAGAATGATAATTTAAAACGAAAATTTAAGCTCAATACCATGAAAACCTTCTTGGCAGCGAGATATATAATCTATGGGATAGTTTCTCAAGAAAAGCAACTAAAGTGAAAGTGATTGAGTTTTTTAGTTATGACTGATTACTTTTCAACATCTTCAAGTTTCATACAAAAGGATTATTAAACAAAAAGGTATCTAAAATTATGATGAATGACCAAAATCCCATTATTTTTTGGGAGGGTGAAAAAAGCTGTTCAATTAGCTTATGTCTGTTTTTAGGGACCTGTATAGATGTCTCTTTATTAAAGATCTAAACTCTGTATTCATATCAGAAGATATAGCTGAAATGCTAAAATTAAGCCAAATAAAATATTGTACTCTGAAGCAGATATCTAACAAATGTCACGCCAGTCTTACAAAACAAAACAAATCCTCCCAAGGCTTTTTTTAATTAGAGCTGCATTGAACCTTTCCACCATTGTTACAAACGCTGATAAACAAACTTCTCATAACTTCTAATTTTTAGATAGCACTTTGGGACTTCCTGCTGCAAACCTGAATGCATTCCCTTAGGTCCGCACTGAGGACTGAAGGTAAAACACTCTGACAATTGCACCAAGCCAGTGGGAAATTTATTCTATATATGGGTGTTCAAACCAGTTGAGGCTCTGAACTGACTGACAGCATTCAGAGAAGGAGTATTTTGTTAACATATTGTTCTATGTGTACTTTTTATGTAGTTTATACAGGTGTTTGCTAAGTAGGCTAGAGGTTGAATTCTATTGTGCTGATTAGACAGGAGAAAGAAAATTGGAGAAGATAAGCGTGACTGGAATAATAAAGAAGCTTGCAGAAGGGAGAAGTATATATTAAAGGCAAAGTAACACAATGGTGTGAGAAAATAAAAAGAGTATTCCAATGTAAAGTTAAAAAGCTTGATATCTAGCTCTATGTCCAAATAAGTGAATCAATTGCAATGCAAAAATAGACACTACCTCGTTTGATTTCCAAATGTATTGTGCATCCAATAGACTACATATAAGTTAATATTTTAAAGCCTAATTGGAAAAAAAAAAAAAGGCAAAATAAAGCAAAACTGATCAGGCTATGGTAGGGAAAGGCAAAAGCAGCAATGGAAGAAAGAGAGAAGAAAAGTACTAAACAATTAAGAAATACCTTTCTCATTCTCCAGGTTTAGTAAAAGCTAAAATAGCAGGTTTAAGTTGATTATTTTGAGAACAATCTTAGTTTCAATGCTCACTTATGTTTAAGATACTTTAGTAATTGTTCAGTAACAGATGGCAATGCAATATTGGACCAAAGTAAAATGAGAAAATAATAAGTAAGAAGAAATATATGAGAAAAAATTATATTATTCTGCTTGGAAATGAGTTCCTTAAAGTGAGTAAGTCCTCGTTTTGTATGGACATAAGCTTGATTCGTCATTTGCTTCCATATCTTTTGAAATTCTTGTGCTGCAGTGTTTCTTTGAATTCTTGCAAACCAAAATTAATAGTTTAAAAAATATGATATTGGACAGAAATTTTTCTCCTATATTTCATTACAGGTATTTTATTTACATGTAAGAGGAAAATGGCATGAATTATTCAGATTTTCTTTTTTACTTGATTGTATTAGAACAGACCCTGGCCTGGAAATAGCTAGAGGATTAACAGTAAAACAGCAGTGAGAAGGAATTTTAAGGCTTCTTTTTTCCTCAGATTTAATAGATTATGCTCTCATCTGAGAATTTTCACAAATATATACTCTCTCAAAAGGATATTTACATTAAAGAACAAATAAATTGGCATAGAAACTGAAATTTAAGGGTTTTATTAGTCAGTAAGTAAAAATCACAAGGACATTTGTGTTGCTGGATAGATTGTGCTGGAACATCATACTGCATCTGCTATACATTTAACTTTCTGTTTTCTTGTTTTCTAGCTTTTCTCTGAGCTGCATATTTTTCTGCTTTTGTTTTCCGGTTTATAAAGAACTGAGTTCCTTTAGGAAGCCTCCCTGGGGCTCCTCTTTCCCCTAACTCCTTTTGTCCAGTTGAGTCAAAATTACTCAGCCAGTGTTTTCAGTGAGTCGTTATGTTTACATTTGTCATCAATTTATGAGCAATCTACTATTTTACCCTGTCTATAAAACAACAACCTCGTTGTCCACTACAGCTAAACCTCCTTTGTGCATCCCAACATCTGAACTTCAAGAAACACGGTTCAATATTGAAGAGTTATTTTTTTCTTTCTAATTTCTCCCTTCTCCAACATTTCTAGTGTGTAGGAATACTGGAGTCATATGGGAGATAGCACATTTGTACTCCTTGCTTGCCAGCTATGTGATCAAAAGTGAAAAACTGAAAGTATGTACTATATTTCTTTCCAGTGAGACCTAGTGATTCGGATAAATTCCTGTTACGTTTATATCCTGACTGTGTTCTTATAAGTGAAAATACTAGTACCAAGAGCTTATTTCCCTGATGTTTAATTCCTTACATTTTTAAAGAGCAACATACATAACTTCAGCCAGCACTAGCTGATTAAAATGATTATTAGTTTACACAGTATGAGAAAAAATATGGACTTTATTTCTGAAAATTTAAATATATGGTCCTTATATAAAGATTTGTGTGTATATATTTCATATCAACGTAATGCAGTATTCATAATTAATCTCTGATTTGATTTGAGAATCAAATAGGATTCAATTCTTCTATATATCTTTTTCTCATTCAGCTGTTATTTCAGTGCTGGCTACATGTTGCTGTACAGACACAGAAGTACCTGAAGTTGAAGGTAAAAAGGTTGGTCGGGAGAGATGGCTTCATGATCAAAATATTCACTGTTCTGGAAATGTTAACAAAGACAACAGCTCCTCTGATACCCTTTACAGTCGATGCAGCACTGGTGTAACCTTAGGACTAAGCCACAGATCCATCATTTCTCCCTAGCTCACACAGGCTGTATGAAAGTTTCTCTTCTTTGTTCTTTGAATTGTCTACTTCACATATTCTGTTGCAACAGTAATATATTGTTGCTCTTCAAAACACACAGAAAAGAAAAAAGCTATCAGTACTAATATTCTATATGCTTGCATGAAAAAGCAATGTGTTTTATTTATACACACACCAAGATACATCTTTTTTGATCTTGTTTTTTAGATCATTTTTACCACTATGTACTTCAATAATAGTTTTGTTGCTGTTTGTCTGTTGATTTGGGTGGTTTTTTTGGGGGGGTTGTTGGGTTTTGTTGTTTTGTTTTGGGTTTTTTTCTTCTTGCAGGAAGAACAATCCTAAATCTAAAATATCAAATCACACTTTTCCCAGAGTTAACTAGAATGCAAAATGTTCTGGAGATCTGTGCAAGAAAAAAACTCATGCAAATTCCACAGAAGTACAAATGTGAATGCACACAGAAACTTCTTTCACGTATAAGCACACATATGCTTTGATGTATGCAGTTAAAAATTCTATAAAGCACTCGGACAGATTCTGACTAATAAAAGTGACCACTAGCGAAAAAATGATGATAATTAGCAAAAGTACTTTCAACAACATTTTTTGTGTCATTAGAAGGCCTCAGGAAAGTCACTAGTATTCTCCTTACCTCAGTGAATCTTTATGTGAAATAGATACAGTACGTTCCCTCAGTAAAAAGCAGAACATGCATTAAGCGGATGAGAACAGAAGGGTGTTTTGCAGACATTGAGAAGCACTGAACTAGAGTCACTAAAGATGCTTGAAATATTTTCCCATTTCTAGACATACAACACCATATTATTATCAGTGCTGGGAACAATTATGCTTTATCACAAAATGATGCAAGGGCTAAGTTGTATACATTCAACAATTTAGAACCGTCTGTCGTGGAGAAAAGAAAGATAACTAATGAATCAGCCTAAGGTCAGAGATAAAGCATAACTTGAAGTGCAGCAGGAAAAATAGGCCTTCTCTGCCGAGGCTAAATTACCAGTAAGGTAAACCACACATGAGGCGTCCAGCTGGGGAGTGACTAACAGAAGGATCAAGGTGAAACAGCTACCTCCACACGTACTGAACAGCTATTTATATTGTTGTAAGCATCCTAAAACTTCCTTCAACACCTAGAGAGGACAGATCTCCATGAAAAAAATCACATAGATGACAAAACAGGGGGTTATTGTTTGGAGAATATACACAATTTAATGGCTTACTTTGATGGAATATTTTGATACTAATTTAATTATGGCATCAAGCAGAAAATACACATAGCTTTATGAAAAGGCCTTTGAAATATTGATATTTCAGTTGTTTAGATTATATTATCAGTTTCTGCATACTAACATTAAACATAAGATAATATATAAAATATGTTATAATACATTCCTATTCATGAATTCAAACTCTTAAAGTTTATAGCTTATGTTTCCTTCCTTTGAGGGTGTTGTTAGCAGAGATTTTTCTCTTTCTGGCTTGGTTCTGTGGTTTTTTTTTTGGTACTTCCCTCAAGAAATGTCTGTGTGTTACTAGGCAGAAATTCATAAAAGGTTTTCCTTGTCTTAGTGCCTTGTTGTCATATTGTGCTACAACATATAGCCAGCTAAGTTCTCCTTTTGATCTTTCACACTAATATGGGCACTGAATCAGCAATTCCGTTTGTACATCTGTGATCTTAAACCTGTGTACATCCAATTAGTGCTGACTTTGACTTTGCATCTTCATTAAGATTGCATCATCATCTTCTGTGATTGAATCTGACCACTAATATGTTTCAACNATTAAAACACTTTGAGAGAAATCTTTCAAAAAAAGAGGTGTGATTCATTCCTCTATAATGTGAAGGTTTGCAAACGCTTTAGTCACTTCACGTTCATACTGCTGATGTTGTTTGTATTGTTACTTCAAATAACAGCTCCCAGAATAGCAGATGGGAGCATTTTTACCTTGTTATAAATCACAATAAAAACTGTTCAGATACTTGCATCAGTGCTGTATTTATAGTCATTACAAACTCCATGCAAAACCAAAACTGTACCAAGGAGTCCATTCTCTTTATATGTACCCAGTCTATGCACATCTCAAACACGTTACTTCTTATTTAACGTGCCGAATTTCTAAGGATATTCAGCTAAGTTGAACAGGATATAAGACAGAGGAGTTTTATTTTCGCACAGACACTTTTAATCTCGCTTATTCATAAAAGTTTTTAAAGTGCATACATTGCAAGTGGATTTAAAGTATCTGAACTGTAATTACTGTCATTAGTGCTGTACCATCTGCATCTTTCAGGAACCAGCAGATTGAACTAATCACCAATAATTGTTTTCAAGATGTTTAGCACGTCTTAAATTTAAACATCAAAACAAAAGCTTATATTTGGCACTGATTTCTGCCAAAGTCTTCTTTTTCCAACATCCTATGTCTACACCAGTTTGATGTGCTGGATTAAGCCCTACATGTGCTTCTCCCCTAGATGAAGTCTGATACATAGTTTTGGAAAGTTTGATAGTTTCTGGTTTGTATTTTTCTCCTTAGTAGCCCACATTACAGAACCATCGTACATCATTGCAGGAGATCAGAACCCTTGCTGGGACCATAGCATGGAGAATGAATTACTTTCCAATACAAACACAGTGATTCCTTCTTAAATCATCTCCTGTAGTCACTGAAGTAATGGCTGGGGAAAGTTTTATCTGTGTAAATCTATCACACCTGACATAAAAAGGAACAGACCACTTCAGATTTAATAGAAGCTAACGCAGTGATCTGACTAAGATAAAAACATTTTTAGCTAATGTATAGGTATGTGCTTTTAATAATTTTACGCTTTACTTTGTCTGACAGCCTCCTTACCTTTGAGGCTCCTGAAAGTATTGGACAATCCTCATGTGAAAAGGACTGTAATGTCATACTTTCTTTTAAATACAAATATACTTGATTTATATATTCAATATTTCCATATGAGATCACAAAAAAAATGGTTAATCAAATTTTTTAATAACGTTTAACAAATGAAGCTTCTTAGTGTTTTCAGACTTCTCACTGATTTCTACCTTTTCTATTTTATTATTAAACTTTGATCCTATAAGCTGCACTCTGCATCTGATGCCTGATCGTATGTAGAGCTGCTTGCAGGAAAGAGACTAGACTGTAAACTACTTAGGGCAAACATACTATGCCACTAATTTTCTTTCCTAGCCTCACTACAACCTACTGATATATCAGGCCTCAGGATCTTAATGATACTGTGCAATCTTGCCCCAAATTCTGCTGATAGAGAGCAGGTATGAGAAGATTCTGTCACGTTCAGGTCTTCAGTTTTGTAGCACGGTTAAGACACAGTCAGTCTGAATTATTATATAACAAAGATAAGCCCGTGACAAGCAAGAGAATGACTTCAGATGCTTATGAAATATTCTACTAAGGCAAAACCTGAATTTTTCAGACCTGTTCATTTATACTGCCCTAGACACACCAGTTGTACCTATACTGAATCTCATACCCGTTGTATTCACACCTCCTTCATCTGATGACAGCAGGGTCAGACCCTCAATTTGCCTTCAGCAAAGCAATAGTCACAATTCAGTGTGTCTTCCACAATATTGAGGTCAACATCTAAATTATTAGTCGTAGGACAATAAGTTACTAACAGTGCTCTACCACCTGAATTGGCACTGGTATTTTATTTCTGATCAGGAAAACACTTCTGAAGGAAATCACTTGGTCATTTGTGGCTACTGATCATTGATTTGTGTCATGCAATGGTTTTGGACCACATGAAACAAATTCCTCTTTGGTCAAGTGAAATGGAGATATGGAATACCTCAAGAGGTCGCCTGGTATTCTTTACCCATTTACATGTAATTTAGGTTGAGGAATCAGATTAGAATTAGGCAGGCCCACAGCCGTGAGATATATGGTCACCATGACCATTTATGTCGCTTCCTTAGATCCACTCCTGTTTTATTGCAGTAATGAATATAACCACAGATCATTCCACAATGTATGTGTGTAGTTTTATAAGGATTTTTTCATTCTTATGAATGTTATACTGTCTGTATTACCACTAACCCTCCTAAGACTATCTTTTAAAAATTGTTTTCTTTCATTTAGGAATGCTAAAATCTGATGTGTATTGCACCCTGCAGACCTCAGTCAGGAATAGCAGTTCATTCTATGCATATGGAATCCTTGTAGTATTTACAGGCAAAACTTGTTAAAAATGGCACCTTTACTATAATGGAATTCTTTTTTCAGTGTTCTTCATTATGGAAAGATGAAGTTTGTTCACAAAATTTTCAAGCAAGGGAGAAGAGTGTTGCTATACTAAAGGCATCTCTACTTTGTTGCCCTGACACAACATGAAATTTAGAGGTGATGTTAGTTTGTACCCAGGATGGGCAAAACCAATTTGGAATTTAGAGCTAGCTCATAGCAATATATGTCATCTTTTCCATTTCTATTGGTTTTAGCATGACTATCTTTCCACTCCATACCTATTTACTGAGCTATTTACAATCTTGCTTTTCCTTTAGAGCAAAGAACACACACAATTCTTTGGGAAGTATTACATGTATTGTCACGTATCACATGTATTGCCAGAGGATTTAAAGACAACAAATTTAAGCACATGCTGATTCACAGATGGGGAATCTATTATACCTGAAAAGCTTTAGGATGGAAGATAATATATTGAAATACTAAGACTTTTCAGTTCTAAATTAACTACATATTACATGAATGCTTTGAAATCCGTGATGTATGAGTTTTAGTGAGAAAGCATCAGAACTATCAGAATTTATTCCTGGGAGTGTTCCAGGCCAGCCTGGATGGGGTTTTGAGCAACCTGGTCTGGTGTGAGGTGTCCCTGTCCATGGCAGGGGGGTTGGAATTCAATGATCTTTAAGGTCCCTTCCAACTCTAACCATTCTATGATTCGATGATTTTCAGAGGTCGTGTATTTTTTTTCCAGTAGGAAAAATAGCTTAACATATCCACAAACACACTTGGTACACAATGATTACAAATCTAGTTCAGCTGTACAACTAGACAAAAATAAAACCACAACTAAACAATACCTCTAGGCTAATACTTCAAAACTTTGCCCTCCAACTTGGCTGCACTGTGATTGAAATCAATCTCCAGTACTTAGTTTACAAAATTATACCTAATTGGATACATAGGAATAACCTCTACAGCATTGTTTTGTAACATTTTAGAAGAAACTAAGGCTGACTTGAAGAAGTATATATTTCAGAACCATTTAAAATAAATAGAATGACAGCTGTCAGCAATGGAATAGCTGAAGTCAGCACTGGCTCTTTGATTATTGGAACAGGTCATCAAAAGAGTATGTAAAGGGATTATTTTTTTTAATAAAGATGACAAACTATTTTTACGATACATGCAATTACTTTCATTTTGTTTCTGTGTATGTTTGGATGAAATCTGCAGAAAAAAAGCATTATCAATGTCCATACAAATTAATTTGTGTAGGGGAATTTAGGTAATCACTTTAACATTTTGAATTTGACAGTCTTCTAATGAGCAAGTACCAATAGCAGTGTATGACTTTAACAATGAGACACAACAGAGATACTTAGTTGAGTAGAGTAGGACTCCAAAACATTAGATGAGGTTTTCTCAAAGAAGTGATGTTAGAATTTGTGCAACCATTTTTATCAAAGAACTTTTTTTTTTTACATTTAAAGATAAAAAAAATTGTCATTAGTTTACTCAGGAAATTACATGACTAAAATGCTACCTGAACAGAATATTACACCCTAAACAGGATTCTATGCAAAATTTTCTCACATCTTTGCTTATTTTTAGATTCATCCTATATTTGTGAATATGAAAAAAAAATAAATAAAAAGCTTCTAAATATCTGAAATTTTAGGGAAATCTGGTTAGGTTTCTAATTGCAGCAAAATTAAACTGTCTTTTGGAATTATAAATATTAAAAAATCTAATAATTAAATAATTCTCCTTCGTATGCCATATTGTCATTCTTCTACAGATGAGCAATATGATAGAAATTAGTATTTTGTATTCAATACTGACACAGAAATTTTCCTTTCTCTTAGTTCATTTCAGGGTTATTATGGGTACTAGAGGATCTGGAGATGGCATCAGGCTTTATGATTTGTTAGGGTCCTATGCTGATTTTGCATCAATATATTGAGTCAGAAGCTGACAAATGTGGGGTTTTCTGACAGTCACTGTTGCAGAACACAGTGCCTCTGGCAAAGCCGTTGTTCAAGCTATTCATATGTGGTTATCAAAGGCTCCAAAATAACTTTGTTCCAATAAAAAAAAAAAATCACTATGAATAATAACTGTATTACAATATTTGTTTTATACATAAGAAGTTTAGCAGCAGACGACCGTCTTGAGACTTGTAAGCGTCAGGATGAAATGTAGGATTTTTCAATAAACAGCTAGGGACTAGCTACTAGGGAAAAAATAATATGCAACTCGTAGGTGTAGTCAGATATCCCTAGTTTTATATAAATGAACCTATTAGATGTATATTACAGTAATGAAAAATTCTCATTAAAGGGTTTGACTTGATTAACAACTGCTTTTTTGTTGTTGTTGCTGTTTTTTCTTTTAAAAAGAGCACTCAGCTCCTCGAAATTTCAATTTATTTTTTTTAATAGAGTGGTTTTAATGGCCTCGGATCAGGGTGCAGTGACAGATGCTTTATCATTAGAACCTTAAACATCATAAATAGAGCAGGGAATCACATTTGATGCTTTTCCCTTTTGTTCTTTAAAGCCTAACATCTATAAAACTATCCTTTAGGACCATTTTGTGTCTTCTATACTTCATTTGTATTTTATTTACAAATATCTTTAAAGATGAAGAGGCAATAGGAGCTCAGAGAAATGCAGAGGAGAATGGTTTGAAGTTCATGGTTAGTTGGGATGATAGGCCATAATGGAGCTGTTACTGTCGCTCGTGTCAACGCGTTCTCAGAATGTAATCCATGGATTACAAACACAATGGACCATAGCAGATCCCGCTGTATGAATGGCTGCTGATATGCATAAAAACCTATCATTCTTCAGATAATTATTTTGTCTAAATTTAGAATGTGAACTGCTGACACTACCAAAGGTACTTTCGCCCGGATATCAGACTAGGAGATGTTACAGGATTTAGCATGTGTTAGCATTAATTGGCTATTATGTCTGTCAAGAAAATAAACCCCTACATAATCGAATTAAACAGGGCACTAGAATGGGAACTGACTTGAACACAACCATAAGAAAACATAGATAGAATGTGGGTATTTATAAAGAGACATTTGTATAAATTTTTTTCATGAAATCTAGTATGAGGTCATGTTTCAGAGCACTTGTTTTTAATCTGTGTTTTGGATTCTTAGTGTGTAGTAAGTTTCTAAAGAAGAGCTTTCTGAAAAGAGAATTACTTTCCCTTAAAACAGTTCTAAAATGCCTGTATCTTGCTATTTTATTTTTAATGGTGCTTTTACAGTGATGAATTAAATTGCTACAGGAGGGTTTTTGGCTGTGCAAAGGCCATCTCATTTACTGTAGAGTGGGATTTTATTTTTTTTTATTTTTAAAGAAGTAATTTACTTTTTAAATTATTTTTTTTTTTTACCAAGACCTAGACATTTAATTTATTTTTCTTTTTGCCAGCTATATATTTTGAGGAAGAGATATTTTTTTAGGTTGGGGGAAAAAAAAAAAGAAGATGTTAGTAACCTTATAACTGCATTTCTGTGCTATAGAAACCTAACTATTTACATTAGTGCCAGCTTCAGCAGGAAAACTTCAGTCAATTGGGCCACCATAGAAAGTTGCGGAGAATTTCTGACTTCCTACCATAAAACTCAGCATGTAACAAAAAATATCAATATTAGTTGTTGTTATTGCTCACTGAAAAGACAGAAAATTATGCGTTCTAAAGGGGACCTTGAGGATTAAGGACACAAGTGGGTTAGTAAATGAAAACTTGTGAAGGAAGTAATCAAAAAGATCAAAACAGAAAGTAGTTCTTGATACAGTGTCATAGGATCTTTAACGTTTTCACAGACAAGTGTTTTTTATTGCATCCTTCTTACAATGAAGCATGGAACTATGAAACTCACTAAGAATAATTTTATTTTTTTGTAACTCATGGTCCTTAGAGTTCTATGCTGGAGAATATTAAAGAAAAGCAGTGAATATATTAAAATTAAGATGAAAATACAACAGCATACTCCTTGAATTACAACCCAATCATTAGGAAAAGGCTTTGTAGTTGAATACAACGATTATAGTAACATCACATTTTTTTCTCCTCATTTGCATTTGTGCAAACAGAACAGGTTTGGAAAGCACGCAGGTTTCACAGAGAAAGGATGGGATACCTATTGTGGCTAAGCCACAGTAACTGTTTAGACATTCAATTTTTCATTACGTTGCTATGGGAAAGTCTCTTTAAATTTGATATGTGTGTGGTTTTTTGGCTTTTGTTTTCCACATTTAAGCTCACTATATTCTGGTAAATGAGCCAGTGTCAGTGGATCGCACTATTTGTTCCTTGATTTTGTGCTTGGCTTTTCTGGATAGCCTTGTGTTTCCAAACCTGCTTGATTACCACCTCTGACTCTTGTGTCCTCACTATTATTTATCACTCCAAAAGTCCTTGTACTATTCAAAGATCTTTTAACACTCATGTATTTGCTTCTAGACCACTGATAAAATTTTCTCAGGGATTGAGGCCCAGTACTCTCTAGTCCTTGCAAAACTCTCTGTATGACAATATTACACTGAAATACAACGGTTAGTTTGTCTCTATCTGTTTTCTGTATTTCAGAATATCTTCCCCACAAAATCCCACATACCTCCAGACAAAAGGAGAGTAAATTCAAATATAGACTGCAATTTATATTGGAAATTTTTTCAAAGTATTTCGGTAGACTATCAACACTTTCTTGCCAAACAACTGTTTGTATATTTTTTTTTCAATTTTCATTGTTTCTGAAGGCACTTTATTTTCTTCCAGCATTCCCTGTTCAGAATGAAATGTCAGATTCTCCATTTCAGCTCACCTAAAAATTGACTCTTTTGGAGTTCCTGAATGTACATAAACAAAAAATATATTTAATAGTACTTCAACATAAAATGTAGATTGCCCTATGATCTCAGTGGCAAAACATTTTTATTTTCATTGAATATGGTTTGATACGCAGTCTGTTCAACATTCATTTCTATTTCAGTTTCTAATAAAAAAAGGGTTTGGGATTTTTTCTCAACAATAGCACTTAAAAGATCATCCTAGATATAGACACTATCCAGCTGGCTGCTCAACTTAAACATTGTGTACTACAAAATTTAACCAGCTACTTGAAATAAAATTATCAAAACTAGGTAGATGCTGAAATAAAGATCCTGCATCCAAGTGACCTGAAAAAAACAAAAAACTACTTAGTGGTATATCCATAAAGTTTAATGAGGAATTCCCATGGGGATGTACAAATACTAGTGTGGCAGAAATTTGCTCCAGGGAAGATAGTCTTCATAGGAATTTTTAAATTTAGTTTTCTGTTTAAGTGAAAAGGCTTCCTGTTTGCTAGGACTGAGAAAAAGTAACAATTATTGAATATACTCTTCTGAAATTGTTTATTTTTACTGTCGCAAAAATGTACCTAATAACAGCACAGCACAGGGTCTGATTTGTCACGTATGAGAGAGTCTCAATGAAAGCATCCTACAGGAAAGGATAGTGACTAATTGACATTTGGTCTGGGACAGTTCAAAGGACAAAGGCACTCCTGAGGAGCATCTGGGAAGTCATCTCTTTGAGCTGGGTTCAAGAGAAAGCAGAAATCTATCAGACATCACTCTGCATTCTTTTCTATTCCGGTGAATGGTTTTTAAAAAGGGACTCCTGTGAAGCCCTTAATACTGCCCTAAAGGACTTCAGACCTGCAAAGCTGTACGCTCACATTTATAAGATAAAAGCAAGATTTTGAGGAGAGTTAGTGGAAATATAGTCAAGTTTAAAAAAAAAAAAAAAAAAAAAAAAAAAAAAAAAGTAAAAAGTTTTTCCATTTCCAGGTCAAAGTTCCATCTTGCCTTTAGGGTATTTTGCATTTCTGGGATGTATGAGTGAGACCACAGCTACAGTGAAAAAATACACAGAGGGAAGTTAAAAAGAAAAACAGAAACCCCCCCAAACCTGTATGTATCTGGTGCAAATATTACTGTAATTTAATGTTTTGCAAGCAAACTAACCATGAAATTTTAAATGGATTAAAGCTTTTAATATTCATTAATGCTAAACAGTCCCTGCTCCAAAGTGAGTGTAATCTATTCAAAAAAAGAGTGGTGAACTGTGCTACATTTGAATAATTTGTCCAGTGTACTGAAAACTGGTACATTGGATGGTTATCTTCCATTCATGGTGAAAATATCAAAATGTTTCATTACAGCACAAAGAGGGGATATTTTGGTCTAGAAATGCTGTTTAAATCCTGAGTACTTGATGTCCCTACAAAAATTTTTAAAAGTTGTATGAGAGAAAATATACAACATCCTATGTCAATAATAAACCATATCAAATCCTGATAAGCCATAATATGCAACCTTGTGATATCATGATATGGAGGACATATAATTCATTACTTGGGAACTACTGTGTCGTTAAATAAAATGAGATCATCAACTAATAGAAAGTAAAGCATAATGTAATGAATAGGAAAATGAATTTGTAACTTGCTACTGATGTGATATACTCCATATATACATATATATGGAGTATATTTTCTCTGTATACTTTTTAAAACTGAAAAACATTTTAGTAATGTCCAGATGCCAGTAGAATGACCTCCTTAGCTTTTGCCATTAGAATTAAAGTGTAATAGTTAACCATAGAAACACAGAGAGAGTAAAGAAGTAAGAGAGTCTTTAGCAAAACAATTGACATGACTTGAGCTTTGGGCCATAAAAAAGAGTCAGAGCTCTGCAAGCTTGGAATAAAATCACAGCAAAGCTCACACCTCCACTGACATTGTATGTGCAGAGTGATTCCTCTGAGACTTTTCATTACATTCACAGATGACCCCTATTACTGTGCTCTTTCTTGACAATTCTGCAGGGAAAGGACATTCCATAATGCTATGAAATTGCAAGCAGAAGAATATAAAAATAAAAATAATAAAAAAAAAAAAGAAGGAAGTTGAAAGTTATACTCACAGCTCCACAGCTGTGTTGACCAGTGGTCAAATGGTCAATTATCTGTCAGCAAAGTGCTTTTGGAAATACCTGGCAGCACAGCCCATCAGCAAAAAATCCTCAGTTACAAATACAGAAAATAAATAAACAGAATATAACAGTATTCTTAAAGGATTATGAGAAAATTGCATAAGATGATTTTTAATTCCAGTTTAGCATGGGTTTTTATCCCAGTTTCCAAATCATAATTCTCTTGAAAAGACAAAGTCATCGCCCCCCCCC